>CANSNZ010001059.1:6372500-6537509 GCA_947646795.1 Beta lomatogona | reverse complement strand
CCCCGCTAGCCCTCTCGCCACCCCCGCCAAACTCTCTCACCCCCACCCCGGCTAGCCCCCCCGCACCCTCGCTTCACCTCTCCGCGCCTCGCGCCTCACCCACACCCCTGCCCTCACCGAAATGCAGCATACCTCACACCTCACCTACTCCCCGGCCAAACAAAGACACCCCACCCCCTGTGTCTCGCCCCACCCATAACCTCCTTCGATACAAAAAAAAAATCGATCAAATTGCAAATAATATATGACAAGTTTTTTGAACGTAATAATTAACTTTAAATATGTATATATTTTAATAATAATGTAAAAAGTGTACATAGAATCGATACAAACAAGTAGATGTATCATAAGCAATCATCACAAATGCGGGACGCCAACTTATCCCGAACTTCATGTAATTCGTCTGTGGTGAAGGCCCTCAAACGTGGTGTGTTATTCATATAAACCTTGACAAAACAACCAAGGAATAAACACAAAATATAAGAATTCAATCATTTACCGTATGTAGTAGTGATTAAAAATGACATATACCTTCCCGAAATTCAATCAAAAACAAATGCAAGCCTAAAACTCTACACACTAGTTATATTATACCTTATATTATCATATTGAAAAATAAAATGGAGGAAATGACTCGAGAAACAAGAATTGGACGCGAAAAGGCTAAAATCGGCCTAAAATCACATTTATGTTCCCGATATACAACCTACAACAAATGCAAGCCTAAGAATCTACATAATAGTTACATTATACCTCATATTATCATGTTCAAAATGAAATTGGGGTTAAATGACGCGATAAGTACGAATCGACACGAAAAGGAAAAATAGGCCAAAAATGCCCTTTTCGCTCCCAAAATTCAACCTACAACAATCGCAAACCTAAAAATCTACACATTAGTTACATTATGCCTCATATTATCATGTTCAAAATGAATTTGGGGTTAAATGACTCGATAAATACGCTTTGGAAGCGTAAAAGGCAAAAATAGGCCTAAGAATGACATTTTCGCTCCCGAAATGGAACCAACAACAAATGCAAGCCTAAAACTCTACACAATAGTTACATTATACCTCATATTATCATGTTAAAAAGAATTTGGGGGTTAAATGACTCGATAAGTACGAATCGGAAGCGAAAAGGCTAAAATTGGCCTAAAATGCCTTTTCGTTCCCGAAATGCAACCAACAACAAATGCAAGCCTAAAACTCTACATAATACTTACATTATACCTCATATAATCATGTTCAAAAGAATTTGGGGTTAAATGACTCATATAGTGACTAATCGAAGCCAAAAGGCTAAAATAGGCCTAAAATGACCCGAGAATCAGTCACACGGCAATGGAATGCCCATCACCGGGTAGCGGCGAGAGAAGGGAAAGGTCACAAATGTGGAGAGCATTCCATTGCCATGTGACCTCACTCTCCACATTTGTAACACGCCCCACCACCACCACCACTACGCCCCCCATTGCACTCCATCATTGCCACGTAGCCCTAAATGACCTTTTCATTCCCCAAATTCAACCTACAACAAAAAATAAGCCTAAAAATCTACATAATAGTTACAAATTGGAGAAATTACACGCACTGAGCTTATGTCTCATGATTTATCGACCTTCCGCCTTTTCTTAGGATCCTCAAGTACATGTATCCCTTCCGTGTGATCTACACGCATATAGTTCTCCGACATATTCACATCATCTTCCACACTATTTTCGGGATAGGTAAAAGGGGGAGGTCCTCAAATGCATCATATTCTTCCTCATTATCAACATCACCAATACCGAGGATACTCCTTTTACCAGGTACAACAATTGACCACTTATTATCGCCAGGATCGCTTACAAAAAAACTTGCTTAACTTGTGGATGCAATTACAAATGGCTCCTCGCTCACGTAGACGACTAAGGTCAACAAGAGTGAATCCGCAAGGATCATCTTTTCTTACGCAACGCCGATTATCGCCAACCCACTTGCAACACAAGAGGCAAATATTAAAAGTACAAAGAGTCCAGCCTCCCATATTTCTTCTATTCGCCCATAATAATTGCTTTCAAAGATGTACAAGCGACTTATCCTTCGAAGCCATAGTATGGTAGCCGACGCCACAAGTGAAACACCACTATTTTGTTGCGATGTTGACTTCGCATCTCGACGCCTCACCCAAAACGTATACCCATTAATATCATAACCCTCATAAGAGCGCATAACCACGAGGACCAAATGCTAACCACTGATCGTTTCAGAACACTTTCATCCAAATCATTCACTACTCGCTTATGAAACCAATCAATGAAAGTCTTGTTATGCATTTGCAGCCAATGCCCTAACTCCTTTTCCAGGATCGCTAACACGTAATTCCTCCATATGTTCATTTAAATAAGGATGGACAAATAGCCATGTGATGCAATACAAATAAGTGAGCTTGTTTACGCTTTTCTACTGAAGGTGTGATCAATTTTGAACCAATTGTGCCCTTGCCCTCAAGTCCGCCCTCGTGCTCGGGATGCTCGAAGTCCAACAGATCAACACTAGCAAAATACTCAACCACAAAATTACCGATCTCTTCACCCACAACCCTTGAATTATACTACCTTCTCGGTCGGGCAGATTCCGAACTTTATCCTTCAAAGTGCCCATATATCTCTCAAAAGGATAGCACCACCTCAAAAACACCGGACCACACAGCTTAATTTCTCGAACTAGATGGACAATGAGATGGACCATAATGTCAAAGAATGCGGGGGAAAAAACATCTCAAATTTGCATAGAGTTTCAACTACTCGGCCTCGCAAGGAATCGAGGGTCGACGGTTCTAGGACTTTGCCGCATATTGTATGGAAAAATGAACAAAGTTCGGTAATGGTGTGCCTCACATGCTTTGGAAGTATCCCACGAATTGCAATCGGTAAGAATACTTGCATCATGACATGACAATCGTGAGATTTCATACTCGATAACTTCAATTCACCATTTAAGGTAACAAACCGCTTCATATTCGATGAGTAGCCAGCCGGGACCTTAATGCCATACAATGACTCGCAAAAATCCGCTTTCCGCACGTGACATCGTGTAGCAAGCCGGTGGCAAATAATTCTTCTCCGAATCCTCCACCTTCTTTTTACTTTTCTCGAAGTTTCATCATCAACCCTTTCCTCCACTACTTTCTTCTTCCTTCCGTCCCTTTTCCGAGCCCACAACTCGGTCGAAGCCCCCGTTTTTCCAAGTAAAGTCGTGACGCCTTAACATCTTTTGTCTTGCCCGAATATTCATAAGTGTCGCAAGAATAGCTTCACAAACATTCTTCTCTATGTGCATGACATCCAAACAATGTCCGACCTTTAGATCTTTCCAATATGGGAGTTTCCAAAAAATGGACTCCTTTTTCCATAATCCCGTAGGTCGATCAACCTCACTAGCAGCGTTTACCAAAGATTGTTTCAATGCCCTTCACCCGATTATAAACTTCATTACCAGCTAATGGTCTATGAGCAACTTCTTCTTCAACCGTCCCATCGAATGCCTTCTTCTTAAACCTATAGGGATGGTCGCGTCCGAGGTGCCTTCGTGTGCGCATATACACATGTTTGCAGCCCTTAAGGTGTGTAGATTTCATGTCATCTACACAAATCGGGCAAAGGTTGTTTTCCTCTCGCCTTATACCCAGATAAGTTCCCATAAGCCGGATAATCGTTCATAGTACAAAAAAGCATGGCACGCAGAGTGAACATCTCATTAGCGTACGCATCAAATACTAACACTCCTTCGTTCCACATCTTCCGTAAATCTTCAACAAGCGGCCTGGAGGTATACATCAATGTCATTTCCAGTTGTTTGGGCCCCGATATAAGAAGTGACAAAGATCATGTACTTGCGTTTCATGCACAACCAAGGAGGCAAGTTATAAACCACTAAGACCACCGGCCATGTACTATGCCGCGAACCGAGATTGCCAAAAGGGTTCATGCCATCCGTACATAATCCAAGCCTCGCATTTCTATCGTCATTACCAAATGCCTTATGCACCCTGTTGATACTTTTTCCACTCAAGCGAATCAGCCGGATGCTTGAAGCAGACCGTCTTTCTTCCTACAATCCGCATGCCACCTCAAATTCTTCGCATCTCCTTTAATTGAGAACATGCGCTTAAATCTAGGTATTATGGGTAAATACCACAACACCTTAGCCGGTGGTCCTTCACTACCTCCAGCTCCCTTCACGCTTGTACCTCGACAATCCACAACGTGGACACTCATGTAAATGCTCATACTCATTACGATAAAGCACACAATCGTTAGGACAAGCATGTATCCGCTCGTACTCTAAACCGAAAGGACACATCGGTTTCTTCGCATAATAGTACGACTTTGGCAATTCATTTCCATCGTGGAGCATATCGCCTAAAACTTCCAACAACGATGTGAAACTAGAGTCCGTCCAACCAGCTTTCGACTTAATGTTGAACGATGTTATCACCGCGGAAAGTTTGGTGTACTTTGTACAACCTGGATACAACGGCTTTTCAGCCCTCGCACATAGACTCAAAAATACGAGGTCGTTTACACGATCGATCTTCAACCTCGTGTATCATCTCGTCTACCCGATCCCTATCATCATCCGCAAACTCATCATCCAAATTCTCATCCCCGAACTCATCATCCTTCTTTTCTTCACATACATCGTTCATTACTCTAGAGCTTCCTATATACTTCCCCGCTCACCATGCCAAACCCATACGTGGTATTGAGGCCTAAACCCACGACGAAAGACATGCTCCCTAACCACATGTATACTACTAACCTTGCTCACATTTCTACAATCGAAACAAGGACAATAAAAAGTCGATCGCTCCAGAGGATGCTTGATATTGTAATGCAGGTTGTACGAATTCCGAGACCCCTTTCACAAACTCAATCGATTCACGACTACCATACATCCAAGTACGATCCATCTCATTCAAGAAGACCTCTAATAATTAAACACAACCATTCATTATAATGCATCAATCATTATTTAAGTACATACACTCACATATCATCATATCACACACGTATAGAGCAATCTAAGATAAGTGACATGTTCAATTGTATGCATGCACCGAAGGTCCTTATCACTCCAACCTAACCCATCCTTGGACGTCTAATCTCACTAGTGAATGTGTGCCAACTTTTCAATTCTAAGAAAAATCCGACAAAGATTTCCCTACAGTTCTCCAACTACACAATGTAGATAATTGCTTATCTACATATGTACCCGCAGAACAATGTAGAGAAACGATGAGCCAAGATTTTCCTTAGAATTGAAAAGAAGACACACATTCACCACCTAAGTGAGATCAAACGTCCAAGAACAATCCCAAACCGGGACTATCCAAGACTTACTCTTAATGAGTAAGTCTTGAACGGGTATCTAGGCATATGATGACAATTCAAACAACTTGTAGATTTCATAGCTAAATTACATTGCGTTTTCATACAATCTCATATCAAGAAATCTACATACATTATAAGAAATACATATATCAATAAATTATCATAACTTAATCAAATTGAATCACATGACAATTTTGTTTCATCAACAAATTAAATCAAACAAAAAAAGACAACGAAATTAAACTAGTTACCTCTTAACACCAATGATAAGCAATGAAGAGAGTAGAGATAGTTGGAACTTTATTTGCCTTCCTAAGCCTCTTCTTCCTACAATTAACAAAACCCACATTGCACATTAATCATTTAATTCAATTAAGAAAAACAAAAATAACTTAAAAACATTAATTCATACTTAACTAAGCAAAAAATTAGCTAAACCCAAGCGCTAGCAATGAAGAAAGAGTAGAGGCGATGGTGGTGGTAGTTGTTGTTGCCGCTTGTGGGAGGTGGCGGCTGCGTAGTGGTGGAGGAGCTCCACACCCTAAACCCACTCAAATGGTGGAGAAGAGAAGAGAAAAGAAGAGAAGATAAGCTAAGAGAAGAGAGGTGAAAAAGAGAAGGGTTGTGGTGGTGAAGCAATGTGGGTACTCCGTCGGGGCTCCGGTGGGGCGTTAGGGTTAATGTGTGAGTGAGTGAGAGGGAGGGCGAGGGGTTTTTCGCTCGTCAAATGCGTGTAAGGGAGGGAAATTTAGAAAATATGTCTACCTACTCGTGTGTGCGCGCAAAATTGGAGATATGGTGGGATCGGAAGGGCGCGGTTAGTCTAGGAAACGCAGCCCTTCGTTTATGAAGGGTGCGGTTTCGAGGCTAACCGCAGCCCTTCATTAGTAGGGCTGCGGTTATCCTCAGAACCGCAGCCCTTCATACTGCATGAAGGGCTGCGTTTTCTTGTTAACCGCAGCCCTTCAAAAAAGGGCTGCGGTTTCTAAAGAAAACGCAGCCTTTCCTTTGAAGAAGGGCTGCGTTTTTAGTAAAACGCAGCCCTTCTTCTTGCAACCCTTCCTTTTTTTTCCCTAGTGGTTTAAAACAAGCACCAAAACAATGGTATGATAAATTTCATCAAACTATTACTTCAAATGATTTTTTGGTAAATGATTCGATGCTTGTGTTTATTCCAAAGTTGATGAGCTTGGTTGTGTTTTCATATGTCTATATGTGGATGATATGTTAATCTTTGGGACCAATATAGACGTAGTAAATGCAACTAAGAGTTTCCTAAATTCTTGTTTTGAGATGAAGGATTTAGGAGAGGCCGATGTTATTCTTGGAATAAAGATTACTAGAACGTCATATGGGATATCTTTAAATCATTCTCATTATGTTGAGAAAATATTAAAGAAGTTTAATCAATTTGATTGCATTCCCGTGAAAACCCCATATGATTCTAGTATTCATTTGAAAAAGAATAAGGGTGATAGTATATCCCAAGAACAATATGCAAAAATAATTGGTAGTGTAATGTTCTTGATGATTTATACTAGACTCGATATAGCTTATCTTTGTTAGTAGATTGAGCGGTATACTCACGGTCCTAATCGAGAGCATTGGGTTGCCTTGATTAGATTGTTGAAGTATCTAAAAGGCACTATCAATTGGGGTCTACATTATCAAAGGACACCTTGTGTCCTTGAAGGATTTTGTGATGCCAATTGGGTGTCGGATAATGATGAAATTCAATCTACTAGCGGTTATGTTTTTACTCTTCTTTGGTGGAGCTATATCATGGAAATCATCAAAGCAAACATGTATTGCCAAATCTACCATGGAATCCGAATTAATTGCTTTAGAATTGGCAGGTCAAGAAGCTTGAATGGATAAGGAGTTTGCTTGCTGATATTCCATTGTGGGGGAAGCCAGCTCCATCAGTTTCTATGCGGTGTGACTCGCAAGTAGCAATTGGGGTAGCGAATAATCAAGCTTATAACGGAAAGAGAAGGCATATTCGCTTAAGGCATGATGTTGTTAAAAATTTAGTTAAAAATAATGTGTTGTCACTCGAGTATGTAAAGACAGAGAGGAATATTGCTGATCCTCTTACCAAAGGCCTTTGTAGAAAAATGGTCTTTGGAGTCGAGCCTTTGGGAATGGGTTTAAAGCCTATTGTGGAGTGAATTGTGGTGGATACCCTTCTTAGGAATTCCTAAGTTCAAAGGGTCAAACGAAATCACAAAAGAAGTCAAGTTGTTGATACTACTACCATTCCTAGTAATAAAAGTGATGTAGTATTTTGTTTCATTATACTGTTATATGTGTGAGGTTGAGCTTATAGCTCTTAATAAGTTCATAGCCTAACTTAAGGTGGTTTGTGACAGTACAAACTTGATGAACTTACCTATGTGAATGTGGGGGTTACGCCCAATCCCCTATGAGAGTCAAAAGGCTTAGGCTCTCTAGAGCATTCATGAGAATCCAGGTTAATTGTGGGGCACTGATATTACAATTGCGAGAATGTTTCTTGATTTGAAAAAGGTTGAGTGCGCATCTATGGTTTGCTAAACTCTTGAAAGGTTCAAAGAGAAATCTACCTATTATGACAGTAAGACATATTTGTATGCACTAAGTGTCAATTCAAGTCTATAAGACATTGATACTTCAAAACCTAGTATCTATTGCCCAGATCATCTTTTTCAGCCCCGTTTCTTTCTGTTTTCTTCTTTTGAATCATGTGGGGGATTGTTGGAGTTTTTAATAGAAACTTTAAGTTTGTTTCAAAAGAATATGAAGAGTCAATTTTTCATTTTGTCCCACATTGAAAGAATATAAGGGAAGAGTAAGGTTTATAACCATTACTCTTCCTCTACCCTTTGAGTTGAGTAGCAATGAGGCTTTTAGTGGGTATGTGGTGATGTGTGGATACCACACGCGCGCCGCCGTCGCCCGCCGGATCGGGCCGGGGGCCTTGGGCTTGGGCTTGGGCTTTGGGGAATAAACTTAACTTAACTATAGTTTTGGGTCAGAAATATGTTGGCATTTTATGACCGTTTTTAATCAGTATTAAGTTACTGTTTTTTCCCTTAATATCTCTTTTAATGCCGTTTTTTCCCTAAACTCTCTCCTAATTTACGGCCATTACTCTTCCCATTATGTGATCGTTTATCCCACGATTTCAGCAACGTTATGATCTCGTCTGGTTTTCTTCTCTCTATAAATACCGGTGTTACGGGATTCTCGAGGGACGAAACACATTCTCTTCTCCTCTCTTTCTTTCTCCATTATTAAGGCGTATTCAAGATCGTTCTCAATCTGTTTTTACGTCAACACCGAAACGCAGAAACCGTGTATCCCTGGAGGTTGATTGCTTTGTGAGTCCGTGTGTGTTGTTGCGGGGCAAATTCAACTTTAGGGCGGTGATCTTCTCACGCCACGGTGGTCGATTAAGTGTATCAATTTAGTTACCGGTTTTCGTTCCTACACCATATACAAGATACATAATTCAACAATATTCCATGCACAAATATATGGCGAATAGTTTGGAACATTATTAGCTAATCTTCCTAAATATTGTCAAAGCTTGATACATTAAAATTATACATTGAAATAAATATAAAAAGGTGTTAAGTTGGATTAACGATTTATATTCTCAATGATTATTTAATTTGAAGATGAAAGGAATATTATGTAGAAAATTTATTTATGAAATAGTACGTTTAAAAAAACACAAGTTTGACCTAAAAAATTAAGCAAGACAATTATTTGAAGATAAAAGGAACATTATGTAAAAAAATTATTATGAAATTGTAAGTCCCGGTACTATTTAGAAAAATTATTAATATGAATTCGTGAATGTTGGAACACAAGGTGACACTCAAGAACGGGGGGTTGAATTGAGTGGCTAAACCTAATCGATTTTCGCAAAAACACTTTTATGGCACAGTGCCGTGCACTGTGTTATTCACTCGTAAAATCTCCGATTAATGTTTTTGCTCAAACGAAACTTAATCAAACACTAAAATAATAATATCAAATAATAAAAGACAGGAATTTAACGTGGTTCAATCTCACCTTTGAGATCTACGTCCACACAAACTACTCTTTTATTACTTGAATCGTAAAATATCAAACTCTCGATACAATTCGATTCCCCCACTTCTAACTCTAGTAGTGCTCCCCAACACTTAACTCTAAGTGTTGCTACTCTCTATAATATCAGAAATTACAGAAAGAATAATCCCTCAACAAACGTGCTTCTTAGTCAAGCAAATTAGAGGACAATTACAAACGTTGTTTAGTTTCCTAATCTGACTAGAACTCTGTGATATACTCTGTGCCTTAGAAAACTGTTTTCAGCTCTTAATCTCTCCGATTTTTTTCTCTCTGAAAACGTGAGTTTTTCTATTGATCTCTATGCCCTATATATCTTAGTAAACTGAATAAAAATCCTTCTCCAAGATGTATTATCTTTTTGAACAAATTTTATTCCTAAAATAAAGGGATAAAATTCTTTTCCTATTCAAAAACCAATTTGATCTTTTATAAAAACTGATTTTCCTTTTCCTTATGGGATAAGGATTTCTCCATATCTTATATTAACTAGATCAATTCTTTAAATCAGATTTCTTATCATACAAACTTGATCACATCAGTTTTTATGATATATTTCGAAAATTCTTTTCCTCAAAACTGTTTACGAAAATCTGATTTTTTATCACAAACTTGTTTTACTCAAAAACACGTTTTAATAAAATCTTTTCATAAACGGTTTTCTCAAAACTTTATCATTTTCTTTAATAAACTTGATTTTCGAATTTCTATTTCCTTTTATATAGATATATAAAATTAACATAATTATTTATTCCCTTAACTTTAAGAAAATAATTATTATCCTAATTTTATATTTCTATATTTGGCACATAATATATCACTTAGTTCTAGCATATTACATTTTGCATATAGTAACTAAACTTGGAGTTCAATATAAACTTGGACTTCAATCTTGATTCTTCACTTCTTCAAAGTCTTCATTTACTTATTCCTTTCTCAACCATCTGTAACAAACTTTCAGACTATAACATATTATATTATCTTTCATCATCAAAACTTAACATGCACAACAAATTCCCCTTTTTTGATGATGACAAACATTCAATATAATATTATTCAATAATCACTTTTTCCCCCTCAAGATATGCATTATTAATCACATAAGGGAAAATAGCATAACATCATTCACAAGTAACATGGTAACCAAAATAACCAATTATTCATTAATCTAAGTATTATACCCATCTTCCCCCTTTTGACATTATCAAAAAGGAGAGCATCAACATGTTTAGCGAGACAAAGTGAGATATAGTCAGCAAAATAAGTTAAGTAGCTCAAGCAATAAATACTAAGGATGCTGGTGCTATGTCATAATCCAACTCACAATCCGAAGTCATTAAGCAAAAATATAACCCAACTCACAATCCGAATTTATGAAGCAAGAAATAATCATGAAGGATCATGGTTGATGGCTAATAATGTAAGATGAATATAGGTAATGCAAGCTTGAAGATTTGAAATGGCAATTGACTCAACAAGTGCTTAAACCCTTTTTCATATTTTTCAACTTCTGCAAATAAACATCATAAGACTTTCTTCACCGTGGCACTGTGTGTGGCACTGTACCACTGAACAATCTATTCCCTTTCTAATATAACTAATCTTCGGATATACTGGAATCCAAAATGATGATCTTCAAAGCTTTGATAATGTTCTTCACATTTGAATTGAACTCTAGGACTTATCTAAAATAAATGTCTTACTCTCCTTTTCTTTTCTTTTCTTTTCTTTTCTTTTTTCTTTTCTTTTTCTTTTTTTTTAAATTTTTTTTTTATTTTTTATGAAGGAGAAGCAGACCATACAGTATTACTAAGTCAATCAATAAGAGATCAAAGATAATAAGTTAATTCGGACCTCATTTTCTTTTTGATGCATCTCCTGGCACCGTGCCGTGTGTACAGGTGTGAATCGCACTTTTCATTCTTTCACGTATTTGTGTTTCATTCCAACCTTTTCATGTTCCCCTTAACTGATGCGTCTTTTTCCTCCATCATCTTATCAAGATGTTGTTACCCCATAAATTATCATTAATCAAGATTAAGAGCACTTGTTGAACTTTGGATCAATGGGTGAAGAAAAGAAGGATAATAATAGAGAATTGAAGATAAGGTGGGACATATGAAAGAAAGAAATAATGAGGCACAAATGTCAAACTCATGAATAGAAAATCAGAATATTGTGCTAAAGATCAAGCTTGCTATAGAAGAAAGTATATGCATTTCATAGCTCAAAAATTCAGCAACTTAGGATCATATAGCTTATTAGTTCGGCAACTTAGGATCATGACATTAGGACAGACATCATTAGACCATTACGAGTCCTTCTTTATATCAAGTAGACCTTTACTCACTAAGCTTCACAAAAATAGGTATCAACACTCTAATTAACATATTTAAAGGAGGACAACGGACATAATACTCAACTAATTTCCCGAAATTAATCCCAAAGCCACAAATTATCTTGTAAAACATACATGCATGAAATTCAACGGAATTACCTTGATCACACCATTGGGATATGCTTAACAAATTATTATTATCATTATTTTTTTTTAAACCACTTACCAACATCACGTTCTCTATGGAGTGTGTTAGGGATTTGCCGACGTTTATCAATACCAAATATTTCTTCCTTTTTGTTGTCGCCAAATGTAACACACCCTCCATGGTAAGCTACTAGTGAGAGGAATTGAGATTTATCACTAGTCATATGTCTTGAGCAGACCGTTGTCGAGATACCATAGGTTGCGTCCTCTCACGTTTGCCTGCAAAAAGATCACTTGTTAATTGTAGGAACCCAAATCTGTTTGGGTCCCTTTTTCTTTCGTTGAGCTTCTAAAAATCTTTTCTAACCCATATTTGAGTTACATACTTTACATTTATTGCAACACTCTTTTTCTTGACATTACAATTATCCATAAGATGTCCATTCTTTCCACATAAGTTGCAAATCAAATATTCAGGTAGATCGACATGTTTTCTTTTACGAAAGTCTCTTTTAAAAATTTTGGCACTTGTGCCTCTGGTTTGTATATCCTAAACCATTCTGTTTCGATTGCTAGTTGTACTAGAGATATAGTCTAAGGCTTTTTCCGAGCAATGGTCAATTGTGATTCTAAGAATTTAACAGAAGTGTTTAGATCGCTATTTCTTTTTCTCGAAATTTCCAAATCTCTTTTAACTTTATCAAGTTCATCACTTAACTTAGCATCTTGAGGTAGCATAAGTGGAACAATTCTGGATCTTTGTCTTGATTCTTTCAACTCAATTAACTCATGTTTTAACGATTCAATTTGATTTCAAGATCCGAATTTTTAGTCTCTAGCACAGTGTATGGCACAGTGTTATTAACAACTTCTTTTGCGAGAGACTTTTCGCACCTTAAAGCATTTAACTCAACATTTTTCTATTCAACAATTTTTTCAAGTTCATCAGTCTTCTTCATCAGTTCTTTACAGTCCTTTAATAAATCCTTATATTCCAATTCCAACCCAATCTTTTGCTTAGTTAAATTTTTTACTTCCTTTTTCATGATTGAAAAATCATCATTCATTTCTTGACAATCATCAATGATATTTCCAAGCAAAGTAACAAGTTGGTTTTTTGAGAGAAGATGTATTGAAAGTTTTAGAGAAAGAAGACTTACCTCACTATCTTCAGTTTCATCTTGGGAGTTCGAACTTTTAGCCATTAGACACAGGTGAGAGTCGTCCTGGCACTGTGCCTTTCTCTGTGATGTCTGTACAGCATTCAGACACAATTTTTCCTCATGGCACTGTGCCTCTGACTGTTCTTCGTCAGAATTCGAATCTCCCAAACGGCAGCAATCATTGCCTTTTTGAATTCTTTCTTCGATTGCTCCCTTCTTTCTTTGGGCTTCTCATCATCCCATAAAGGACATTCTTTAATCCTGTGATTTAACTCTCCACACTTGAAACAACCCGAATTAGTAGCACTTTTCTTAAAGTTAGAGGTAGTGTTCTTACCTTTGAAATTTTCATATTTTCTAGGATTGTTGTTTTTGTTCTTTATGAGAAAATTTTTAAATCTCCTAGTAAGAAAATCAATATCATCATCACTATCACTATTTTCAATTTCCAATTCAGTTCTCAAGGCTATACCTTTACTTTTTGGTTCATTAGTTTTAGAATCTAAGACAAGTTCATGAGTCATTAATGATCCAATAAGTTGTTCTAGTGAAAGTTTAGTCAAATTTCTAGCTTCTTGAATAGCGGTTATTTTTGGGAGCCATCGATTTGTTAAACTTCTTAACACCTTTCTCACTAAATCTTCAGAAGTATATGTTTTGCCTAGAGAACGTAATTCATTAGTGATTAGTGTAAATCTAGTGAACATCTCTTTAATAGATTCGTTATTATTCATAGTAAACAATTCATATTGTTGGACAAGCAAATCTATTCTAGATTGTTTTACCTCACTCGTACCTTCGTGGGCCAACTCCGAGCGTGTCCCATATTTCTTTGTCTTTGTAGTACAAGTCGAGATCCTTGAGTATTCTTCAGGTCCAATTCCATATTGGAGAATACTCATTGCTTTGTAGTTCTTTTCGGCTTTTGCATAGTCAACTCGAATCATAGTTATCTTCATCCTTGTCGACCATCTTCCCTTCAAAGATTCTTGGTTTGGATAAGGATCGGTCATTTTCTTATGACTTTCCAAAGCATTCATAGTCCGATCCTTGGATGTAGATCCTCATCCTAGTCTTCCACCATCCGTAGTCTTTTCCGTTAAAAATCGGGCACTTGGTGTGTCTATCTCGAGAGTCATCTTGCATATATATTCATGATTTCTATTCTCTAGGGGGTGAGCCTTTCGAGAATAACTCCGCTCCGATATCACTTGTTGGAACACAAGGTGACACTCAAGAAGGGGGTTGAATTGAGTGGTTAAATCTAATCGATTTTCGCAAAAACACTTTTATGGCACAATGCCGTGCACCTGTGTTATTCACTCGTAAAATCTCCGATTAATGTTTTTGCTCAAACGAAACTTAATCAAACACTAAATAATAATATCAAATAATAAAACACAGAATTTAACGTGGTTCAATCTCACCTTTGAGATCTACGTCCACACAAACTACTCTTTTTATTACTTGAATCGTAAAATATCAAACTCTCGATACAATTCGATTCCCCCACTACTAACTCTAGTAGTGCTCCCCAACACTTAACTCTAAGTGTTACTACTCTCTATAATATCGAAATTACGTAAAGAATGATCCCTCAACAAACGTGCTTCTTAGTCAAGCAAATTAGAGGACAATTACAAACGTTGTTTAGTTTCCTAATCCGACTAGAACACCGTGATATACTCGTGCCTTAGAAAACTGTTTTCGCCTCTTAATCTCTCCGATTTTTTCTCTCTCGAAAACGTGAGTTTTTCTATTGATCTCTATGCCCTATATATCTTAGTAAACCGAATAAAAATCCTTCTCCAAAATGTATTATCTTTTTGAACAAATTTTATTCCTAAAATAAAGGGATAAAATTCTTTTCCTATTCAAAAACCAATTTGATCTTTTATAAAAACCGATTTTCCTTTTCCTTATGGGATAAGGATTTCTCCATATCTTATATTAACTAGATCAATTCTTTAAATCGGATTTCTTATCATACAAACTTGATCACATCGGTTTTTATGATATATTTCGAAAATTCTTTTCCTCAAAACCGTTTTACGAAAATCCGATTTTTATCACAAACTTGTTTTACTCAAAAACACGTTTTAATAAAATCTTTTCATAAACGGTTTTCTCAAAACTTTATCATTTTCTTTAATAAACTTGATTTTCGAATTTCTATTTCCTTTTATATAGATATATAAAATTAACATAATTATTTATTCCCTTAACTCTAAGAAAATAATTATTATCCTAATTTTATATTTCTATATTTGGCACATAATATATCACTTAGTTCTAGCATATTACATTTTGCATATAGTAACTAAACTTGGAGTTCAATATAAACTTGGACTTCAATCTTGATTCTTCACTTCTTCAAAGTCTTCATTTACTTATTCCTTTCTCAACCATCCGTAACAAACTTTCGGACTATAACATATTATATTATCTTTCATCATCAAAACTTAACATGCACAACAGTGAATCTTGATAAAAATTTTTTTAGTGTAAATGAAGATTTTATCTGTAATGTACTTGCAACTTGCAAGCTAAGTCAGATTGGCAGCAACTTGTTATTTTAAGCAATTGAAGCTGGCTATGCGCTTCTCTACCGCATATAAATTCTCAATAACTTGCTAACACGGTCAGCTGCATCATACGCAGTTGACAGTTTTTAGCTTGTTTATTGTAAGCCAATATGGGACTTTGATATTGCAGTTACAAAAATCTCTCTCGCGTTGGCAGCACATGCATAATGCATTAGTACAGTCTGACGGTCATTGCGGAAATTTTTAGTTTTAGATTGGCTGTGTTTGAGAAAATTTGGCAGATTATCGGGTGTATAATAAATTTTTTTAAAAAGATCGTAAATATATTTTAGGAAAATTTGTTAGAAATAACTTTTTATAAGTAGCTTTTTTACAAAACAATCTTTTAAATTTGTTTTTTGTCAAGAGAAACCTTAAACATAAAAAACTTTGTCGAAGAAACCCGATGACGTCATTGCGGCATTGATCAATATTTTCCGGCATTGACTCAATTAAAAATTTGCCGGCAACAACCTTATAATAGTTTTTTTTGTCTGAAACAACCTTTTATAAAAATTGGACGTAACAAAGACCAACTATAGGTTTGATGCACATAACAGCATGACCTTTACCGAGTGCAGAGGACAACACCAACTATTACTTGAAGGTGCATAATATAGCACAAATTAGCTAGAAACATAGCATAAATAGCACGAAAATGCTCACACATTATCTAAGTTTCGCCTCATTTATGCTATTATCTGCAACTCAAGTAATATTTGGTGATGCCCTTTGCCCCTGCTTAAGTTTGTGTTGTTTTGTGCACCCAACCTATAGTTGATGTTGTTGCGGCCAATTTTTCCAATTCTTTTTGCAAGTTAAAACCTTAAACTAATTTTTTTTTTTTGCGAGATGAAACCTTACCTAATTTTTCGGTGTTGACTAAGTCATTTTCGACGAGGACCCGCGCTTGTACCGAAATGGACAATACTTGGATTGGATTGAATTGAGATAGTCAATACTTGAATTGCAAAACCAAGAATTTTTGTAGGATTTTGATAAGAGAAGCTAAAAAAAGGGATATCACAAATAGTAAAGAGAGAACAAAGCAGGTTAGTTTGTATGTCGATTGGAAAAGGGGCGGATTTTTTTTTTAAAAAAAGGGGGTCAAGTGCCACTCTCATCGAATAACGTTGGAAATGGCTTGGTCAACGTCGGGAAACCAGGTAAGGTTGATCTCAAAAAAAAGATTAGTTTAGGGTTTAATTTGCAAACAATTTTATAAAAGGTTGCATCTGACAAAAAAAGCCTTGTAAAAGGTTGTTTCTTGCAAATTTTCCAAATCATTAACTGAGTCAATGCGTCGACGCCGGAATGACATCATCAGGTTTCTTCTGACAAATAAGTTTAAGGTTTCTCACAAACAATTGCTTATATAAGATTGTTTTTGACAAATTTTCCTATACTTTTTAATATATAAAACAAAATCCTAAATGTCACGTATGGATGACTTGAATTATTTGCTATTGTCAAAGAGCTATAGAATTTGCCATGTGTCGTCTTGAGGAATGTAACGAGATTAATTGATGCAATCAATATGGCGATTTTGACAATCTTTCAATTACTTGCTAAATACTACTACCCACACTCCTTAAAAATAGGGACAGGCAAAGATAACAGTTTTAAGAAAACACCTAATTGAAGAAGTATAGTGTTAAATTAAAGTTAACCCCTTAGAAAAATGATTGTTGTCTTTTCTTTAATTTAATTTTTACTACGGGAAATTGAAATTTGCATAGTAGTAATAGTTTTCAATGGAGATGTAATTATTCGTCGATGTTTCATTTCGATCTGTTAAATTAAATTACTCTAATTACTAGATTCTATCGCTCTGTTTTGCTTCGTTTGTCAAAAAAAATTAAACGCTATTTCGTGGCACGATTCATTCAATAAAGTTTGAAAATTTTATGTGCCAGATAATTTGAAGATCGAATTCGGTGATTATGTCAATTTTATCACTGGCCAAAGTGGGAGTAAGTTGTCGTCTCCCTCAAATTCTCAATTTCAACTGCATAAGTTTTTACCCAAAATTTTTTTGAGTGAATTTCTTTTTTTAACAACGGGGAAATTTTACATTAATTAAAAACTGAAGTACATCTTAATGCTAATATAACTAAACAAAACAAAGAAACTAACTTGAGCGTTACTTGCTCTTACATAACCATTACAATAACATAAATAACTTAAACTAATATAAAGCTGCTCTGATTTTGGGGAACTGATTTTTTTTTTTCGACAACTTTTTGGTGGTTGTAGCCTGTAGGTGGGGAAAGTACTATTATGACTGCATTGTGTTGCAATTGGATCCCGAACTAAGGCTACAAATCCAGCTGCAACTTCGAAAGATTTAGTATTTTAGTTACAAATCCAGCTTCTTGTCTCTTATTAACTGGGCTGGCCACAATTTGTAGGTTAATTTATTCTTTTAAATTTTAATTGTTATGTTTCATATGAACTATTGAGGCTCTATTATTTTGGATTGAACTGAACTGAACTTAATTTGTCTAAACTGAATTGCACTGAATTGAACGGAATTAAAATTGTAAGAGGAAACTAACTAAATTTTCCTAAACAAGACCGAATTGAATTGAATCGAACCGAATTTGGCTGAACTAAACTTATTTTTTTATTAATTCAATCAAAAGAACAAAGACCTTACAACACTATAACTACATTTTTGGATTGGTCAAGAATGTAAATATTAGTTGAGAGTATGACATACAAGATAGTGTATTGTGCTACTAGATTTCTATTGTATATTAGTCCTATCACTAGTAGAATTTTTGCTTATTGCTGCGGTTTTACCCGTACGCAGCAACAAACCACGAAAAAAAAAAAGAAAAATCGAAACTAAACATATTGCTGCAGTTGTGGCTGAAAACCGCAGAAATATGTGTCAACGGATTTTTTTTCAAATTTCTTTGACTGTTTGACCAGACATATTGCTGCGGTTTTCACCCGAAACCGCAGCAATATAATAAAATATTACTAAAAAAATAATTTAATAATATTTTAATCTATTGTCGGTTCCTAGAAGAAACCGCAAAGCAATAGACTTTTAAAAATTAATAATAAAAAAGCCCAACTAGGTTTCCTTGTTATTCCTCTTTCACTGCTCTCTCCTTAGGCCGTTGTTTTCTCTCTCACTCACTTCTCTCTCACTTCTCAATCTCTCTCTCTCTCTCTCTCTCTCTCTCTCTCTCTCTCTCACTACTCTCTCTCTCACTCGTCCTTCGCCATTTTCGTTTAATCTGAGCCTGAGGATTTCGCTCCTAATCTGCACGCTATAATCTTCTCTCTCTCACTCGTAATCTGTTCGAAATTTGTTCGAACTTTGTGGGCTTGTTCGAATTTGTTCTCGCCGGTGAGATCTATTCGAAATTTTTACTCGCCGGCGAAATTACTTCGACGTTTGCGTCTTCTCCAATTATTGCCGGCGAAATTTGTAATCTTCTCTCTCTAACTCGTAATCTGTTCGAAAATTGTGGGCTTGTTCGAGATTTGTTCTTGCCGGCGAGATTTGTTCGAAATTTGTACTCGCCGGCGAAATTTGTCCGTCGTTGTTTGCTTTCGCTGGTCGCCGGCTTGCTCATGGGTCGTTCGAGTTCGTTGTTTGCTCGTGGATCGTTCGACTTCTTCGAGAATTTTCAATTTGTTTTTTCAATTTCTTATTTTCAGTTTTTTATTTTAGGTTTTTTTTTTTATTTTCAGTTTCTTATTTTTTGTTTTAGGGTTTCGAAAAACGAGATCCGGTTCTCAAAGGTTGAGACACGATGGTTTTTTTTTTCGTTTTTTAGATCTGTTTGTGATTTTTTGTTTTAGGAATTTTTTTATTTTTTTCGTTTTTTTAGATCTCGTTTTTTAGATTTTTTTGTTTTAGGATTTTTTTGATTTTTTCGTTTTTTTTAGATCGGTTTCTTTTATTTTTTGTTTTAATTATAATTTTTGTAATTAGTCATTAAGTTGTAATAGTTGTTTTGTTATTTTTGCTTTTTCATTTTACTTTTTGATCTTTTGTATTATTTATGTAATTAGTTTTTTTAGCTTTATATATTAATGAAATTCATGTTATTTAATCTTTATTTTGTTTGCGAATTTGGTGGATAGTGGATGAATTAGTTGCATGGTATTAATCTTTCAAATTTAATTGCGAAATTCCAAAAAAAAAAAATTTTTTTTAACCTGTACCAGGACCTATTGCTGCGGTTTTGACTAGAAACCGCAGCAATAGGCCAAGCTATTGCTGCGGTTTCTAGCCAAAATCGCAGCAATATGTTGTACTTAATAAAAAATAAATATATTGCTGCTGTTTTGGCTAGAAACCGCAGCAATATGTTCAAATATTGCTGCGGTTTAAAACCGCA
This sequence comes from Beta lomatogona, assembly GCA_947646795.1. NCBI lineage: Eukaryota > Viridiplantae > Streptophyta > Magnoliopsida > Caryophyllales > Amaranthaceae > Beta > Beta lomatogona. The sequence continues at coordinate 6,517,434 of CANSNZ010001059.1, read as the reverse complement.
AGAATATATTAATTACCTATTGCTTGCGCCCTTTATTGTTGCGCAATAAAACCGCCGCAATAGGCCACTTAATGACCGCAAGCAATAAACAATTATTCTACTAGTGTATATAGGGAGGGCAATCCAGTCCGGATCCGACCCTGTTCCGATCCGCTCCGAGGCAAAAAATCCGAGCCGACTCCAAGAAAAAAAAAATCTGCATCCGACTCCGTTTAAAAAGTCCGACTCCGAGTCGGAGTAGAGTCAGATGTCATAAAAAATCCGACTCATCCGACCCGACACCGACGGATGTCCAACTCCGACTTTGACATCCGACTCCGACTCCGACTTTGAGGCAATTAGTCATATTTTTTTAATATTAATGTATTACGTATGTATACTCTAACTTTGATTTTAACTTTCAAGGCAATTGGTCTTATTTTATATTAATATTATTTTATGTATGCTATCTAAAATGTATGTGGCAAAAGATATATATAGCCATTAGCCCGACACAATACACATATCATGTCATTTATAATAATTAATTTTAGTTAATTATATACTTTGGAAGATTTTTAACTATCATTTGAAATATATACAAGTTTTTTTTAAAATATAAAACTGTGCAAAAAGAAAGTCGGAGTCGGGTGTTCGGATTTTAAGTCGGGTCATATTCGGATCATCGGAGTCGAATGTCGGGGTCGGAGTCGGATGTTTGGATTTTAAGTCGAATCGAATTCGGATGTCGGAGTCGGAGTCGAGCGATTTAAAATCCGACTTCTTGTAGGGTCAGAGTCGGATTATGCATAATCCGGTCCAAGTCCAACCCGTTGTCATTCCTAGTCCTATAGTTCTATTTAATTTTGGGTTTACTTCGTTTGGGGAAAAAGTTCTTGCAAAGACTGAAGAGAGTCCGTTGTTATTAGTTGTATCAAAGGGGTGCTCCGGAGGTGGGTTCGTTGTTCATTCACCGGCTATTGGCTAGTGGCTGAGTGGTTGTTAAGGGGTTTGGCTTTATCAAATTTATGTGAATTTCTATGCTTTATACTCCTTTACTATTTGTCACTTACCACGTTCATTTTATGTTTTTTTTTTCCTTCGTATTATTCCTCTTCTACTTTATTGTTTTAGAGTTAGAAACTTGTGATTTTTTGCAATCCTCTTAATTATTATGCTTATAAATTGGTTTAGAAATCAGTACTATTATCTTACATTTGCATACACCCATGATCTTTCCTCATTATAAGTCTTGAGAACCATTTTTGAACGTTCAAAACCTTTAAGCCCCAACAACCTGGGCTCTGATACCATCATAAATTTAATATGACTGAAAATGGGCTTGGGCAACCCAGTACGGAGGAGGAGAGTTCGGTCCACATACAAGCCCAAAGGAGGTTCCATACTAAAACCAATTGGCAATAGTAGGAGTAGCTCCTATAACTTATATTGTGGTACTTTCTCTCCTCTTTCTCCAATGCGGACAACTCACATGTGCACAACATATATGGGGTTCAACACAATGTAGCCTCTAATACAAGTTTAACTATTACTATTGCTCATTTATAAAATTCATATTAAAGTATTAAACTATGTGAATAATAAATTTAACATAACATAATCCAATTAGTTTTTAAGTAATATTAATTCAACAAAATAGTTTTTTTTTAATTCAACAAAAGAGTTAAACTAAGCTAATTAAATCAGTTTAGTCCATGATATAAAATTAGCCCAACTAATTTAACTACGTGAATTAGGTTTTAGGCCCAATCTTAAACCAATTAACAATGAATATTAAATGGGCTTGAACTACAAACCAAAAATCAGAAAACTATAAGTGAAGAGGAGCGTGATATACCTTTGCTCAGTGAGCAGGGTCGACAAACGCGACAAATATGAAGGAAGAAACGAATCCACGAATAATAGGAGATTACAGAGATTAATAAATCTTTAATATAGAGGCTCTTACCACTTTACGAAGGGTTAAACCAACTATAAACACCACCTCACAAACTCTCGAACGTAGGCAAAATATAAGTTCTATTGCTCTGTTTATTTCATCAATGTTATGTTCATGGCGGATCCAGGAATTTATGAATGGTGGGTCACTACCAACTAGAATGCACGAGACGGATACGTGTACGGGTTCGGATACGCGTACCCATACGGGATAATCCATGATTTTGTTCATTGGATTGAGGAGGGGGAGGATTTTGTTCAATGGATTGAGAAGTGAGAGAATTTTGTATAGCAGGAGGATTTAAAGCATGTATTGGTGTGGTTTTAGTAAAAAAAAAAAAAACTTAAGATATTCGGTTGCGTTTTCTTTTTTTCATTCTGAAATTTAAATTATAATTGATACAACAATTCAATTTGTCAAACATATCAATCGAATTCACTTTAATTTCATATCAACGCATTATGCATATAAACCAAATAATTTCACATTAGAGGGAAATCCTATCCATCTCCAACTAATTACACCAACAGATAAAACACATAAAACCAAAGGCTCATTCATGACCTCTCCGAAAACTTCACATGATAGGTCCAATTCTAAAAATCCCAAAACAAGGGTTTTAGTACATTATCTCGAACGCAATCAATCAAACCTTCAAAGCTAATCCAATTCTCATAGCGTCATAGTCATCATTTACCAATTAGCCACCGTAACAAATTATATTAAATTAACAACAATAAATATAACAATAATAAATTAACAACAAAAAACTAACAACAATAAGTCAATAATATAACAACAATAAATTAAGTTATACCAACGAATTACCAACAATAATATAAATTAATAACAATAAATTTAGGCATTTAGCCACTGTAAATCTATAACTATAAGGTAATGAAGTTTGGAACTCTAAGTGTTGAGATACATTGCTCATATTGAATTCTAGGTGCTAATTGATATTTAATTTCTCACAATTAAGAAAATTCCAATTAATTATACAATGGTGGGGAGTTCAATTCCAATTAATTATACAATGGTGGGGAATTCAAAAATTTATATATTCATATTACATATAAAAGGTACGATTATATGCCAACAATCCAAAATAATAAATATTTCATATTTCTTCCAAATCTTATCATGTCGGTATGCTTAAAACTATGTCGATAACTCGGCTCTCTTTTTTTCGGATTCGATATGGTGCTAGGAATTAGGAAAATGAAATCAATTTACAAATTTCAAGTACCATAAGAACTAGGAATTAGGAAAATGAAAACCTAAGTATTGAAGAAATTATAATTAAACCCTAATGAAATTCATAGAAATTGAACCGATAATTTGAACAAACCAAAAACACAACAACACAAATAGCAATTAACTACTTAAAAACAACCAATTAATAAGAAAATTTCACTTCTAACTTCAATTACGTTACCTTAAAACTTGAAAACAACCAGGCTCGCAGCAGACTGGGTGTCGACGGTCATGGTCTCAACTCTCGTGCTCGAAGCACACAAGCGAACAATCCAAAGGACTCCGACCACCCGGGTTGCGGATGAGACCTTTGAGAGAGAAATGAAGGTGATTGGAGTGAGATTGTAAGAGAGAGAAAGGGAGAACCGAGAAGAAGTGAGATGAGAGAAAGGAGAGTTTTTGAGAGTGGTGAGAATGAACCCGTGAAGCGTCAAGCATGAATTGGTTAAGTTTTACTTTTTTTTTTTATTTATGCTGGTGCACGTGCACCGACGTGTTATGTATTACATCCGCCACTGGTTATGTTGCGTGACTCTTTATATAGGAAAAATATATGTTACTTGTTGGGTTATGGCCCAAATTCTTTAAGGCCTAAATTATAGTTGCTCAAATATAGGAAAGGCTGGAATGTCGGTTCTCTTGATTAAGGATTAAAACCAAAAATCATCAACCAACACCCAACATAAGAAGCCATGTGTTTAAGCCTTACTACCATACTAACCCTCCTTTCTTAGACCAACTTGTATTATTAATCGACTATTCTTCTTTGTATAGTGAGAGTCTTATTGTATTACGACTAGGGTTCTTGTACTCTCCTATTTCATATAGTGGATGTTCGGGTACTCGTTGTCCGTGGGTTTTTGGCTTCTATTTGAGGATTTCCCAAGTTAAATATTGTGTGTCCACTTTTACTACTCTTCTTGCCACATATTTCCAACTCTATTATTATTCTCAATCTCTACATCTTTAATTTGCTTCCGCTACGTACTCACAACCCTAACAATTACTCGAACTCTTTATCTTATTAGCTTAACTATACTTGTCAGGTCCTCGACATTCAGAAGTAGCTATAAAGTATGGATACTTCGACACTTGATTTTGGGCCAAAATAGTGAAAATTCTTCATATAGACAAGTCGGATACTTACTTAAATATAAAAAATGAGATCCCATAAAAAAAAATATATAAAAATGAGACCGACATGAGTACCCGAGTCCAAGTGACATATCGTAAAGAGGGGAGGAAATTAAGCCACCGTATAAATCTCCATATACAGCTTATCTATGGTTGTATATAATTAGGTAGTACTCAAGGGTAGCACCAATTTTTGAAATAATAGTTGAAAAAATGGTAATTCAGGCCCTTTAATTTTGCACAACATTAAACTACTACCAGACTACAACTTCATTCTATAGCAAAACCGCAAATTAATACAATATGTTTCTTCTCCCACCTCGTATATAAAAAAAAAAGAACTTCTAGCCCCACCCCGTCGATATAATAGAACTTAGTGAAACGGATCGGTCGGATTAAGTTAGATTGTTTTTGGATTCAGGTGATAGTCGAGTCTGATGATTTCAGGATCGGACAGCATACAATGCTTATTCAAGATTCCAAACATTCAGAGCCAAGTTGACCCAATGGGTTAAGATATACCTCCGTTAGTCCGTTTTACTAGTTTTTGGACTCTTGCATAGATTATGTATCAAACAATTTGGAAAAAGGGAAATAAGTCAATTTATAGAGTTGCATATAAGACATAAATACACTATTTCAAATGAAAATAAATTGTGAATTTATGGAAAAAATATGCATCAACCGATGCAATAAATGATCAATTAATGCAACTTATTTCCATTTTTAGCTTTTATATGCACTTTAGGGGCGCATATAGCTTTTCCCTTTAATTTAATGATCCATAATTTGTCCAACTAGTTTTGAACTCTTAACTTAAAGTACGTGTCGTCATTCTATCACCATAGTTATTAGAGTTGCAGGAACTCTTGTTTCACTTATCTATATATATATATAAAACAAGGTTCATCTATCCTATGTGTCATTCACTAAAAGAATCTGCCCACATGTCGTATGCTAACAAATCCTTCACAATCTGCTGCCACGTGTATAAACAAGGTTCAATTAGCGTTTGATTATAAGCATCAATTTCGGAAATAAGTTGTATTTGCCTTACTTACATGATTTTGAAACAGAAGTGGATCATTAACAACCTTATGTATTTTGGAAAGTTTTGTTAATGACATGTGTAGAGGTTCATGCGTTTGGTATCATACATAAGTGGATTGTGGATGCAACCTTTCTATAGTATATGTTGTGCATGTTAAGTTTTGATGATGAAAAATAATATAATATGTTATAGTATGAAAGTTTGTGACAGATGGTTGAGAAAGGAATAAATAAATGAAGACTTTGAAGAAGTGAAGAATCAAGATTGAAGTCCAAGTTTATATTGAATTCCAAGTTTAGTTACTATATGCAAAATGTAATATGCTAGAACTAGATGATATATTATGTGCCAAGTATAGAAATATAAAATTAGGATAATTATTATTTTCTTAGAGTTAAGGAAATAAATAATTATGTTAATTTTATATATCTATATAGAAATGAAGTTTAGTTTTAAAATAAAAAAGGATTTTATTAAAACTGATTTTGATAAACCGTTTTGTATATAAAAGATAAAAGTTTTTTTCGGTAAAAATCATAAAACGTTTTTAAAGAATTTTGATAAGAAGGAGAAAAACTGATTTTTCAATATGATAAAGTTTGTTTAATAAAAAAACTGATTTAAGAGTTGATCTAGTTAATATAAGATATGGAGAAATCCTTATCCTATTAGGAAAAGGAAAATCAGTTTTTTTATAAAAGATAAAATTGGTATTTGAATAGGAAAAGAATTTTATCCCTTTATTTTAGGAATAAAAGTTGTTCAAAAGATAATATATCTTGGAGAAGGATTTTTATTTAGTTCACCAAGATATATAAGGGATTGCAACTCAGTTTTATAACTCACGTTTTCAGAGAGAAAAAATCGGAGATATTAAGAGCTGAAAACAGTTTCCTAAGGCACAGAGTATAGCACATAGTTCTAGTCAGATTAGGAAACTAAACAACGTTTGTAATTGTCCTCTATTTGCTTGAATAAGAAGCACGTCTTTGAGGAATCTTTCTTTCTGTAATTCTTATATTATAGGAGAGTAGCAACACTTAGGGTTAAGTGTTGGGGAGCACTACTAGAGTTAGTAGTGGGGGAATCGAATTGTATCAAGAGTTTGGTATTTTACGATTCAAATAATAAAAGAGTAGTTTGTGTGGACGTAGATCTCAGAGGTGAGATTGAACCACGTTAAATTTCTGTGTCTTATTATTTGATTTTATTGTTTTATTGTTTGATACAATTTCGTTCAAGCAAAAACATTAATCGGAGAATTTACGAGTGAATAACACAGTGCACGGCACTGTGCCATAAGAGTATTTTTGCGAAAATCGATCGCTTTTAGCCAATCAATTCAACCCCGCCCTTCTTGAGTATCACCTTGTGTTTCTACAAGATACTATCTTGCTTTTCCTTTTTTGATTTTTTAAAACATCAATTGGTTTAAGACATAATTTATACACCATACAACGGCATACACAACATATAGCAGCCCATTTTATCACTAATCAACTCCATTAATTTTTTTTCAATTTCGTGAGGGCCAAATACTTAAGCTATTTGAATCAATTAATTTGCATGACAAATTGCTCCTCGACTCTCAGCAATAGGTAGGCGCAACTGTATATTAGTTTAATTGCTGGAAAGTAAATAAGTACTCATTAGGATTTAGGAGGATATATCTTGGGTGGAAGTGCCGCGGAACAAAGTCACAATAATATTGTGAACCTAAACTAATTCTGCCACACAAAAAAACACACTATATCGACAAAAAATCGACTATATTGTATGAAAATTGACTATATTAGAGAATTGAGTTTTTTTTTATCCAATCAGAGAATTGAGTATAGCATATCATACAAAAACTAACTATATAAAAGGGAATATATATCATACAAAAACTAACTATATCAAATAGAAATTGATTATATCGAATAAAAACTATCAATATTATATGGTACTCGGCACATAATAAGTTATTGTGGACTCGGGTATGTTCATCTATCCAATGATGTTGTTGTAGTTAGTAAAGGTAAGATCGTAATATGGACTATAGAGTGTGTAAAATTTTCTCGTATTGGAAATGTTGCAATTAATGTGAAACTTTTCGAAGAGGAAAAAATTGCAATTAAAAAGAAAGGAGGAAGTGTAATGTATTTTTTTACACAATCTCAAACAAATAAGGTGTTTTCCGACAAAATTTCCTAATTTATCGGGATTATAATTAAATTATAATTTAATAGTTTCCTTTAATGTAATATATGTGCAATGATTTTATGCGATTTACACGTATGGCATTGACAAAAACGTGTCACTTTGTAAATTAATGGGTCTCTTTATAAATTAATGGGTCATTTTGTAACTTAAAGGGATTGTTTTTAGATAATGGGGTCACTTTATAATGTACTTGTTTGTGGAAAAATAACAAATTAACAACAATAGTGTATTGTTATAACTTATTTTCATAAATCTTGAATCTTTTATGAAGTTTGTACAATTGGACGATTTTTAATACTTTATGTATGTGATCACATTTAAAACATGCGTGTGACACGATCTTTAATTTCCGAGAATCAAGGACAAAATGATTCTATATACTTTATAAAGAGGTTCCGTATTAGGCTAAGAAATACCGTATATAGTTAGTGAACTTTTAATCATTATTGAATCATTATAAATAATATATCTTATTTAATAATTTAGTATGGTGAACTGAAAATATAAAATTATCAATAATTTTTTCCCGATAGTGGAAGTAATAGTGAAGTAATATGTACGGGAGGTTTATTGTATATATGTCGTACTAAAGAATTTGTCTATATAAAATAGTCAATCAATATTTTTCAGTAAATCTAATCAACAAAAACGTCCCGTGCATTTTATCGTGACATTAGCTACATCGGTCACTAAATGCATGGGTCATAAGCTGGTTTTAAAATATATTTTTATTACACGATATGATTATAAAAACATTAAATCATGAGCTAATATTCAAACCATGATTTTAGAAGAAAAATTCTAAAATCATAAATTTATAAAATAAAATATTTCCGCGCATTTCACCGTGTTTTTTGTTTCAGCTTATGTATGTATATATGTAGATATCACGATTATAAGATTTTTAAAGTTTAAAATGTTGTAATAAAGGATTTTATATATCATGAAATATAATTTTACATTTTATGTTCTTTCAACCTTAAATGCATGAATTCTAATAATTTTATTAAATAAATTTAGAACAAAAACAACTAATTAATAAACAAAACAATTCCCGTGCATTATGCACGGGTTCAAATAATATCTACATAAAACCTCCCGTGCATTTTTGCACGGGTTAAAAGCTAGTATAAATTATATATTAGAGTTACAACAACTTTTGTTTAGAATTATAGCCGGCGTTAATTGGAGTCACACCACCTCTTCTTTAGAATTATAGGAAATGGTAATTATAGTTAGGGGAATAATTGGTTAGAGTTATAGAAAATAGTAACTAAAATTACAACAACACTTCTTTAGAGTTATACGAATTCGTTATTAGAGTTACAATAAGCTTTGTATAGAGTTATAGGAAATAGTAATTAGAATTATCAAAACACTTCTTTAGATATATAGAAAATAAAATTAGAGTGAAGGCAACAATTTGTTTAGAGTTATATGCAATAGTAATTAGAAAGTTGTAGGAAGTAGTATTTAAGAGTTATGCCAATGTTTGTTTAGAGTTATATGAAGTACTAATTAGAATTATAGCAATATATGTTTAGAGTTGTAGGAAGTAGTAGCCCAGAGCTATAGCAACATTTGTTTGGAGTTATAAGAAGTACGAATTAGAGTTACACCAACGCTTATTTAGAGTTATAGGAAGTACTAATTAGAGTTATAGCAATATAATTGTTTTGAGTTGTAGGAAATCGCAATTAGAGTTAGCATTTTAGAATTTTTGTTTAGAGTTTAGAATTATGCTTGCAACTTGATAGCCTGTTAGTTCAATTGGAAGAGCATATGTGCAAATACACAAAAATATGGGTTCAACTCCCACACAGGCTCTTATTATTTGGTATTCTTGGAGCACTTCTTATTTACATGGTCTTGTTCATTTTTTAGGATGTAATTTAGCTCTTAAGGATGACCTAATTATGTGATAAAAGAAGAAAAAAAGTGACACTAGTTTTAAGTCAAAATAATGACAATTTTCAGAAAAAAGTGACACTAGTTGATGCGTCTCCAACTTGGTTCACCATAGCTCCAACAGAAACCAAAGATTTGGAAATCAAGCTGAATGTTATTAACCAGGCAAAGGATTTCAGCTTCGTAGAGATTGTTTTAACAGGAAGCTTGGATCACATTTTGAGGATTCCCTTGTCAGTTTTACCTGTTTCAGTTTCTTAAGAGGTCAATTTTAGAAGCAATTATACTTGTACAACCCACCTGATACATGATAACAATGTAGCAAAGCTTTGCCTTTAGAGGCAATGTGCCCTGATACATGATAGCAATAATTTTAACAAGAAGCAGCGTAGAACATGATGGGAAAGGAAGGATCAGACGTACACTGATATGCCAGCTCACACTCACACGAAAAATCAAAGCTTTTTGCAGTTTCAAAGTATCTGTATTTAATTTAGTGCATTGTACAAGAAATGGTACATTAATACAACTTAATACTATAATCAGCCACTGCTTGCCATCCATTTTTACGGTGTAGTTTCCCTCCCTCTATATAGCTAGAAAAAAAAAATTTAATGTAACTTGTCAATTGCAACCTATGCAGAAAACAATGGTGGATGATATGACCATAGAAAACACTGAAATACAAGAACTATTTTGTGGCTGCAACAGTACTCCACAAACACATACTCTTTACGTGGATGTCTATAAATACTTCTCGCTGTTGGCCGTCGGTGGACTTGGTTAGTTTGCTGCACTGCCTTCCTGCTAAGACATCTGTGTTGGATATTGGATAGCACAGGTCAACTTGTGTCAAAAAATGACAAACCCAGAAAAGATTCAAGCCAATCTCCCGAAAAACACAACTTCAATTTCAAATTGGATAAGATATTCCTCCTGTTTCCTTATTTTTATCTAATTTAAAGAGAATTATGAATTTATGATCACTTCAATAGTATATATCTAATAGAATTATAATCACTTCAATAGTATTTATCTAATTTCATGAAAATTATAATCCAACAAACAATATATCAATATAACAGGAACAAATCTACAGTTCGGTCGATTAATTAAATATAATCACAACAATTTCGAATGAAATATGTTCCATAATGAAATTTAGATGTAAAATTGAATCAAAATTCTTAAAAAAAAAACGAAAAACTTAACGAAATTCTAACCTTCTTCTCCCATATTGTATGCGTCTCTCGAACTGATCTTGAGTGCTGAATTTCACCGATAATCGTGGACGAAATCGTTGAATTGATATTGACAAAAAAAAAATTTAGTAATTGTGTCATGAAAGCAAAGTAACCGAAAAGAGGGAGAGGAGAGAGAAGGTTATGCGTGACAACGTGAGTGAGAGTGCGTGAGAGGTGTAGTTAGGTTGTTTTAATTTTTAATCTTGGCCATTAAATGAGGCATGATCTAAGAGTTGGTATTTCTTCTCACTTCTCATGTAAAACACCCTTCTCGGCTTCTCACATGAACTCAATTTTATGATACCATAGTTTGAATTTGGTAGCTAGCTTTTGGGCGACATTCTCATAGGCTTTTGGTCTTCACAGCCAAAAAAGTGTTTGGTAACCGGCTTTTTGGGTAGCATTTCAACTTAAACTAAAAGCCGATGTATTCGGTAACTTTTTTCAATTGGCTTTTGGATTTTGCATTTATTTGACACTAAACGACCAATTGGCAACTAATATTACCAAACACTTTTTATAAACAACTAATATTCAAACGTTAATATAAAAAGCTAGTAAAAGCAAATCGATCAATCGCTTGAATAAGACAACCAATAGCTAACAACTATTGCCAAACGCCCGATATATAGGGTTGTTTGGCAATCGACTGTTGGTTGTTGGCTTTTGGCTGGTTTTGTTGGCTTGTTTGACTCGGCTGGAAGCATTGGGCTGTATGTATTGGCTTTTTAAGTTGGGCCGTTAAAGCCGCCTATGTGCAAAAGTGTTTGGCAAAATTAATTGTGGTTGTTGGCTGTTTATTAGAGAGTTTGTGGGCCAACAAGCCAACAAGCCAATCCAAAAAGCTTCTCCAGACATCTTTTTCATTTTGGCTTAAAAAGCCACTTTTCAACCCAACCAAAAGCCAATAACCAAACTTTTTTTTTGGTTGTTTGACCAAATTGAAAAGCCAAAAGCCAATGAAAAAGCCATTTACCAAACTTGGCCTAAGTTAAACCATTTATTTCTTCTTCTTTTTTTTATTTTAGTTTTGTCAACCAATAAAAACAAGGGACACCAACGCAAAAACAACCAAAGGGCTTGTTCTCTTCTAAGATAAAAACAACTGAACCGAACTGAATTAAATTATAACTAATTAATAGTAATGATTATCATTTATGAACCGAATCGAACCGAGATGAACTAAGGGCCTGTTCTCCCCAGCCTTATTTTTAGTTCGCGCCCGGTCGGCCGGGCTCAATTCGGTTCAATTCGGCTTTAGTTCGGTTCGGTTCGCTTCAATTCATTTCGGGCTCGGTTCGGCCTGGCTTCCTAAATGATAATCATTACTATTAATTAGTTATAATTTAATTCGGCCCGTTCCGTTCAATTCGCGCCCGGTTCAATTCGGCGCCTGGTTCAATTCGGTTCGGTTCGGCCTCAATTCGGTTCAATTCGGTTATGTTCGGTAGTTTTATACGGGTGAAGATGAGAGGAAAAGATGGTCATAACTTTTTTTTTTTTTGATGGCCAACAGGCAAGAGTTAACATTGATAATAAGCCAAACGACACTTACATAAACAAGATATCGATCTAAATCTTGAATAACATTTTTGGCTCCTACTTCACTAATTGCATCGCTTAAGCCCTACGCAGTAACCACATCGTGATTTTTTTCGATGTCCATGCATCTTTCCCAACCGGCAACCGACCTCCCCGTATAGCCTCGAAGGAGAAAAAATAATTTCCAAGCCCTAGATCTTCAATCTAGTTAGCCATTTGAGCTCTCCACTGGAATGAGAGAAGACAACCCAACAACAAATGGGAGAAGATAACCCACCAAAGATGGGAGAAAGAAACCCATACATGATGGGAGAAAAAAACCCACAAAAGATGAGGGAAGAAAGCCATCAAACTACTGGAGAGAATTATTGAAAAACAAAAAAACCAAGAAAAATAACAACAAACTACTAAAATCCACCTCTAAACTTCAATGGCGGTCAACTCCGGCGGGTCTTGAAGGTGTCGGAAGGAGCGAAAAGAGAGGAGTGGTGGGCTCGCCGGCAACCCGAGGTAGGAGAAGCCTAACCGAAGTCACCGGCGAGCAGCAGGGGGCCGAGATTTATGGAGCAGGGAGAGAGGAGAGAGAAGAGAGAAAATGTTAGACTATATTCAAGTGTATTTAAGAAAGAGACGAACAACACTTATAAATTATTTTCTAAAACTTGCAAAACTATAAATTATTAGTTGCAAAGGAGAAGAGAGGAAGCAAAACGAGAATTCTGAAATTTTCAAAGTCATATAATTAAATAAGGGCCGAGAGGAGTAGGAAAGAGAACGCATGGATGAGCATGAGAAACTGGAATAAGAGGAAAAGATGGTCATATAATTAAATAAGGCACGAGAGTGAAGATAAGAGGAAGAGATGGTCATAACTTAGACTAAATTCAAGTGTAATTAAGAAAGAGAAAAAACACTACTTATGAATCATTTGCTAAAACTTGCAAAACTATAAATTATTAGTTGCAAAGGAGGAGGGAGGAAGCAAGACGATGATTATGAAATTTTCAAGGCCATATAATTAAAGAAGGCACAAGAGGAGTAGGAAAGAGAACGCATGAGTGAAGATGAGAATATGGACAAGAGGAGAGGAAGAGATGGAGAACCTAAAGAGAGTAATTTTAGAGTGTACTTAAGAATGAGATAACAAAACACTTCAAATAGATTTTTAAAAATTCAAAAAATCTTAAAAAAACACAAGAGAGAAGGAAAGAAAGGGAAAAGAAAAGAAAAGTTGTTCAATCAGGCTATTGGTAGTGCATCACGTGGATTGCTTTTGGTGGAAGCTATCTTACTACATAAAGGATGGCCAATTCAGAAATGTTATGAAACTTTACAAAGCTCTACTTAAGATTTGTCGCTTCCTTGTATTCCTCATATAAAAGTAATATACAACCATTCTCGTTGTAGGGTTCTCATAGTTGGATGGAGAGAACCTTCAATTATGATCGGCCTAGCATTTTTGCTACTAATATGTTTTTCTATTAAGCATCGTTAAGTTCTTCTAATATGTATATCAATTATTTAAGAGCGTTTTAGAGGAACATAATTACATAAAGGCTCATGTGGCTCAATGTCCATCGCAAAGACTTTTTTCGTATCTTGCAAGTCAACAATAGCCGAAATAACAAGGGTATATGCATATATGTTATGCAATCTACTTATGCTCTTATTTACCAAGTTTAGATGTCTTTGTTTCTACCAACTTAATTATGCTAATGCTTAATATTTAGTTGTCCGCAACCACTTTTGCTACCTTCTAGCAACAATAAGACCAAAATTGCGATGACTTCCAAGAATAAGCATCAAACATCTTAGTGCAATAGTTTTGCATTCAATATTACTAATCACATATAGCTTAATTTGAATATCACAAATACACTTAAATTTGATGATAACCATAATAATTTGATACGGATAGTTACACTATTGATTTCATTTATCAAAATTTTCTACCTTGGGGAACGGTGCGCATATAGACCAAGAATTCAACTTGATCTTAGAACGTATAGAATACACTATCTACGCGAATATAAACCGATGATTAATTTGAAATATACAATAAGGACAAAAGTGTGTTAATTTTTTATCTTGTATAGTTATATTAGTTAATTAATTGTCAACCATTTCTTCTTTATGTAAGATATCTATCTCATTCAAAGCCAAGTTTTTAGTGAAAGCTAATGATCTCACAAATACGAGACTACAATTACGTATTACATTATAATTATGACTTGCAAGATATAATTAAATTTGTTATCACAAACACAAAACCAAAATTACATTATCAAGAATTTTACGCCTTTAGATTAATACTAATTACATTATACGCATCTTGGGGACCGCACACGTTAGCGTGCTGGCCAACAACTAGTACAATATAAAAAGGGTGTTTTACACTAAATTAAAAACACAATGAAAAGTTTAATTCTTGAACATAATATAATTACATAAACATAATTGGACAGGCTCTACCTTGTTGCAAGCATAATTAATAGTACATACACATCAATTTCTTTTTACCAGGTACAAGGATTAAGTTAGGCAATCCCTATCTCGAGATAGTAATCCCAACCTCAAGGAAACAAACCCCATACCCACAAGACTCGAACCCACCCAAGGGCATGTGAGATAGGTTGGCAAGCCAACTTATACACGCTTGAATCTCAGTATACATATACATCACTTGCTTTAGGTTTGCAAGCAACAAAAACACACATACAAACCAATGACTAACATAAAATAGTAGTACTAAATCAGTTCCACAGCTTTGCAATCCATAAGATGAAGGTCCAGTATTCTAGCTAGAGACTGGTTTATAATTGTGGTTTGAGTTCAAAAGGTTCTTAAGAACAATAATGAGCTGAGGGTATGATTGCAGAGGGATCATTGAACGCATTCCCTTGGCGCGAGAGGACGATCTGCATCAAACGAACAAATATATAGTCAGTCACTGGAATCAGATTGTCCATAAAATTATAAGAGAAGAAAATGTACATGGATATATATACCTGGTAACTTTTAAGAAATCTCATCTTGAATCCAGCTGCGCAGTAGTCAAAATAGTATTCCCATGTCTGAATAAACTTCTCATCGAAGCCGAGTGAAAGGATTTTGCTGCGACGCATATATTATATATAAGCATCATAGCATGAAATTAAACTAAAGATGGAATACATCTATTAATTCTATGGTAGAAAATCAAAGGACGAGATATTAAAGTACCTTTATGTGTACAGAACACTATAGATACATAGGCGTGTCTCCCCATTTAGCACCCTACAATGACTAATAACCCACTCTAATTGGTCCGCATCGCGGAAAGAATAAAGAACGAGTCAAATAAAATGTTTTAAGCCCAAAATCATAATTCTAACCCTTTTTATTAACCCATTTCCGAAAACTTTTTTATAAATAGTTTTACTAAGTCCACTTTCCAAAACGTTTTAAAAGCCCATATTCGAAAAGTTTATAAAAATAGTTTTATAAAAGCCCAAACCCCTTTTTCTAGCCCAATTTAATTAATGGAGCCAATTAATTATATTAATTTGTTTATTGCTAAAAATATCTTTTATAAGAAAAACATCTTTAATTTCTTTAAAGTCTTTTCAAATATCTCTTACTAAAATCTTTTCTAAAATCTTTTTAAAAAATCTTTTAGAAACCTACTAGTTTTCGATCGTCTTTCTCTAAAGTGTTTTCAAATATCTCTTACTAAAAGTTTTTCTAAAATCTTTTTTAAATATATTTTAGAAACCTACTAATTTTCAACCTAGGGTCTACCGCCACCCTTTTGGGCGGTGGTAAGCCACTTTTCTCCTTCGCTTACTAGTTTTTTGTGTTAGTATATCTAATAAATTTCAGTCTCTCTCTAATACAGAGTTTTTCTACTCATATATTGGGTTTTATTTCTCTCCATGTGAGAGTTTGGAGACTTTATTTTTGTTTTCTGTGTAATTCATGAGGTTGATTTGTTGATCGAAATTTGTGCAGGGTTGCAACAGATATCAGTACTTCGTTTACAATCACTTAAATTGAATCCAGTTCTACTTTAAAACTACAAAAGATCGACACACCCCATCGTAGAAGGCTGCATCAGACAATGATGTGAAAGACGAGGGTTTTCAGAAGTGTTAGATCTACTCAACGATCGTGGTTTTGTCATATTAGAATTGTATTTATTTCATTTTGATATGTATTTGTTTAGTTTTGACTTCTATAATAGATGTCGTATGACTTTGAATCAATGAATTAATTTTAATTTAAAAACAAAACCTAAACTATAAATACTCCTCCCTAAACCCTCACAAATACACGGCCAACTCTTCTCACACAAAACCTCACGGCACCATACAAACTACAGCACGCCACTAACCTTCTAAGACTACCCATTATCCACAACTGATACAAATTCTTCTCGCCTAACATTAATCATCCATCGCCTAATTCATATCCCCTCACCTGATTGATTTGGCACTGCCTAACACATTGTTAAGAGTATTGCCCACATGTGAGTTAGAAATAGTTTGTCCCACATTGATGAATTAGAGAGAGAATGACTAACATATAGATTGGTGGGTTACTCCGTCTATCACCAATTGGTTTTAGGATGGAACCCTACCAACCTTGTATGTGATCAAAATCCCCTTCCGGTGTGGGCTTGTGTTAGGTCCAATGAAGTTTATCATGGTATCGGAGCGGACGATCTTGACCCATTATTAAATGCAAGATAGAAAGTGTTGAAGATATGTTTGGAGCAAAGTAAGTCCAACGAGAATTGTAATAACCCCAAGAAGAGGCCTAGTTGACCTCATCTTGAAAGTCCGAGAGGGCCCAACGAGGATGTTGTGACCTATCCAAATTGCAAGATTAAAGGTGGCTCACATGTGAGAGGGAGTGTTAAGAATACAACCCACATGTGAGTTAGAAATAGTTTGTCCCACATTGAAGAATTAGAGAGAGAATGGCTAACATATATATTGTGGGTTACTCCACCTATCATCAATTGGTTTTAGGATGGAACCTTACCAATCTTGTATGTGGTCAAACTCTCTTCCGGTGTGGGCTTGTGTTAGGCCCAATGAACACATACATACTACACCCTAGTATGGTTGTTTGCATATAAAAATTGGATTATGAAATTGTTGAACCTCTAGGTTAGGGGAATGCGAAAGGAAATAAGAAAATATTGGTGCTCCATGTTCCCATGTACGTAACACGTGCAAAACATGCGTTACGTTCTCGGAGGAGCGTGTATTTGTCACGCTAAACCGAGCCTGCTTTTTGTAAAAGAACGTAAATAACATGAAAAAAATGACATAATGACATGAGATTCATGTCATTATTTCTATAGTTCATGTCATTCTTGTTGGAGCCTATGTTATTATGCATGCTATTACCAATTACATAAGTTATGGTGTAACATGTTATACTCAAGACGCACTCAATAATATATACGAAAGAAGCGGATGTGACTAACCTTTGATTCTCCAAATAATTCTTTTCGCCAAAGCATCTCGGTGTTTGATAATAATGGTCTCCAATGTTTTCTAGGTGCTCCACACTATAAGATAAAAAAAAAAAAAGTTTTGAATTTCCTACAAACTCACTTTAATTTTCTTGCTATGTGCATTATTTGCAGACCATGCTTGTTTCAACTTTGTTGCACTTACCGTAGTTTTGAGGAAGTACCCATAGCTGACGTTACTCGGCTCAAGGAAAATATATGTCCGCCGGGAAAAATATACTCTGGAATAAAACCCGGTCGTTTTCGGAACTCGTCATAACCTTCATCTGGTACAGTAGTGAACTAGAGAAGAAACATCCTCAAGATTTCTTAGTAATAAGTCATGATTACATGAAAAGAATCGAACACATAAAAGTTCAAAACATATGAATGCAGCAAACTAGCACAGTAGCATGCAAAGACCAGCATAATCTTATACTTGAAGACTGAAAGTTCTGCATATTAGAAGACACAGAGGCGAAATCGATAAGTTTTCGCAAGACGAAGGAATTTAGCTGACCATGCAGTCATGCTTACTTAGCTTGTATCTTCGGTTATGCAATTTTGGTCCTCTTGGTTAAGTTTTTAAAATTAAATGGTTATACCGTTCTTTACAAATTTTTATTAGAAAGTATTGGGTGATAGTGATTAGAAGTTTAGAACAACCTAATAGGCTAATAGAATAAAATGGCGTAAGTGATATAAAAGTACGTTCTGATTCACTTGTGCTTTGAGAATCAAAATCTTCTGTCTTGCAATTTGTGTGTTATTTCTACACTTTTCGATCTTATTAGTTGTTTCTATAGCTATGACCTATATTTTCGATAATTAAAATTGAAAACAGATAATATTAACCAATAAGAAAATATTGTGAGACGTAATATTCAAATTAGGGGTTATAGTTGTGTAAGGTAATTAATCGATCCTTATAATATGGCTTACTCAGCTTCGTTCAGATATTGCGTGCAAGTTTCAATTGATAGGTTGTCCTCTTGAAGGATGTATCCCCGAAGCAATAGTTTATAACAACAGAATATCCCCTACAAGGCTACAACTATTGTAAATCCTATGTGGTAAAACTAAATCCATCCCAACCAATTAAAATATTTTAAAATTTATTTTAGTATTTTAATAATTCCCAAAACTCACATATTTTTTTGGGGTTGTGGGAGGGTTGTATTTCCACGTGGTGCAACGGTTATCTCATAAACTACTTGTTTATAACAATTGTGACACGTGTACTAGACACAATTAATTAGGTTATTAGATTGATAATTTATCTTTTTTTTTTACTTGCAACATTTCTCATTTTAGGAAGTCACATATTACTTGCAACATTGACATTTCTAGCAATGTATTCTCTTGTTCAATTTATCTCCTAGCACATGGGGTCCTTTTTTATTTCATTTTTATCTCTCTTTATACTCCAAGGTTGCAAGTAGAAAAAAGACGAAGGAAATAACATTTTCCAACAGAGAACAAGAGAGTCATTTCATAATTGCATGTATAAGAGGTTTTGTAGGAAGGAAAATATATTTTTTAGGAAAAGTGATATTCCATTTTTCTTTGTTAGTTTGAGTTGTACATGGTGAAAAATAGTTTCCCTAAGAATAAAAAATAGTTCTTGAAAGTATGGAAACCATAATTGTCACTTCCAAAATACCACATTTTTCTCTCTATTTGTTACATACCTTAGACCTTCCTCTCAATTTTCAATTTTGCCTTTTTACCTAACTTTTCTTCTAAGGAATCAAACAAAGGAAATCTACTTCATAATTGTACTTTTTTTCGATGTTTCCCATATGATCAAACACACTCTAACTATGGATGGCTATATACTACCCCCTCCATCATCATTTGTTGGTCCATTTTTCTTAGGGTCAAAGTTCACAAATTCTGAACATTTTTTTTTTTTGAAAGAAGTCAAAAGGACACTATATTTCATTAATTAAAGCCATACGACATCTACCATTGACAATTAAAGATATTGAAAGCAGATTGAATAAAATAAAACAAGAATTAACTGGTGAAGGGTTGAGAATCCAAATACATAGATATAACAATTCGGCATATTCTCGTTTTGTTGTCTCATACAACTTTTTGAGTGGATTCGTCGTTGCTTCATAATTTTGTGGGGAAGAAAATTCTTGTGTTGATTTCGTAATCCGAACTCGATCAATAAACATCAATCGTAGCCCCGCATAACTGGAGACCCTATTAAACGCAAATAAAACCTTGTCTTTCGAAGGATTTCGAAAAACCCTGTCTTTCGAAGGAAATCGAAAAAACCTTGTCTTTCGAAGGAGAATAACCCTTTCTTTCGAGGGAGACATTATTATAACCTAAGAAACAAAAAAAAACTTAAAAGAAACAAAGATTTGGGGCTTTCCACCTTTATGATCCGATGGAAGCCCCTTCAAAATTGACAATGGAGGCTAGGGTTTAGGAGAGAAGAGAGGAAGAGGATCACAAATTCTGAACATAAAATATCCTCAATTAATTAATAGAAGAAAAAAAAATCAAGTGAGATCTAATTAAATTTGTCATAATGCATGTATACTATCATAATAACTTTTTTTTTATAATTTTCAGTAATACATAATAAAAGATATTAACGTTCAAATACATGTATGTCTAGAAGATGGTAAAAAAGTAAATGAAACAATGAATAAGAAACAGAGGGAGTAATTCGAGACGGCCTCAGCAAGCAAGCAGAAATGGCTATTACCTGGAGTACAAGGAGTCCATTTGTTTTCAAACTTGAGTCACAGCACCGAAAGAACTCCTCAATGTATTCATCTCCTACAGCTTCTATCATCTCACTGTACCATAAACATAGCATAAAATTAAGGGTCATCAAACAATCAGCAGCCAAAACAAGAACATAATGTTTCCACCGCATTTTTGTACGTTACCACGCGATAATTCTATCATATTTGTTGACATCTTGCAACTCTCGATAATCACAGAGAAGAAACCTTATGCGATCCTGCATGCGAACGTTATGCAGTTCATATTAATATGACGATATAGACATACAAGAAAAGCATTGTTTCCAATAATTCAGATAGAATAAGAAAAAAAGATAGATTAATTGAGTATTTAATTACCTCTAATCCAGCTTTCTTCACTTTATCCTCAGCAAATATAAGTTGCTCCTTTGAAAGCGTAAGGCCAGTATATTTGCACCCAGTTCTCTTTACAAGTTCGATAGCGAAGATACCCCAACCACTACCAATCTCAAGCACCTCATGATGTTGCTCTACTCTCGCCTAAGTTAATAATAATTATTATGTTGGATTTCGTCAAATTTGTCTCAAGGTATTGCATCAAAAACATGAATTTTTCATCACATTGCAACTAATAAAATACTTTCTTTGTTTCTTTTTAAATGCAACACTTTGACTTTTGCACTATTAACACACCTCACTTTTTTTGACAGTATTTTTTTACTAATATATAAAAATAAACAAGATGTTCATATAAAATGATGTTGAATTGGGCTCAATAATGAATATATTCATAATATCAACTTATTATATATAATTGTTACAAATACATAGTTAGATATATCAATGGACAAAGTTGTGCGTTGACAAGCGTGAAAGTCAAACTATTATACTTATTTAAAAGCAGATTAAGTATATATACAAGGACACAGAATCACATAACCATACCTTTTCAATTAGGAGGGAGATTTTCCTCATTTGTGCAACCTTTAAGTCCTCGTTTTCTGACTGCAAGGGCTCAAAGATGATGTAAATTAGTGCGGTGATTAACAAGTACAACTCAACAAGATAGTTCAAAACTTAAGGACATACAATATTTGTTGAAAGTATGTTCTGACCTTATGGATAGCACAAGAGTACATCATTGTCTCATCCATAAAGAGGGAAAACATCTCGTTACTCTGTCATCACAAAGTTTATGTAGAAGTACAATTAGATGAAGCAAATAATAACAATGCCTACTTTTCCCAAGTTTCAAAAATGGAAACAAGGGCTTAAGGCTTTGTTCTTTCCAATAAAAATTGTTGTCATGGATGATGAGTTTAACTTAGATTAGGGCCAACGAGTTTAGATAAACGCTAACCAAGTTCAATTCACAACTAAACTGCTTAAGCCGAGTCATTCAAAAAAGGATAATTGAGCTTAAAAAGACAATTCCTAATTCGAGTGATTATTCAAGCACATATTCATTAGTTTACCATGTCATAATGGCGAGAAATATTCCGACGAGCTTGCGTTACTGTGTTTCGCCTACAAAAGTTGCGATAAATGTATTTGGCAGAGATAATCCAAGTACTAAAAGAGAACACCGATGTCAACCAATCCCTGAAATTAGAACATATCAACATATATAATAACTATTTAACTGATTAATTATTAGTAAACATCTTAACAAAAGAATATAATGTATTAAGCTAGACCAAAAGTAACGAGCTCAAAGGAAAAAAAGAAAACAAAACAAAAAAAAGCAAGAACAAAGTTACAGTGATACCATTTAGTGACCACTGAAGCCGCAGATTGTAAATCTCTACAAGCAATAAAGATCTGCATAAAACATATGTCAAGCAATTAGTAAAGAGCGACTTATAAGGGACCTGTAAAATTATGTCATGAAAAATTGGCAGTTAACTTTTAGGGAGATTTTCCTATTTTACCATTAAAATATTTACAAGACCTTCATCTTTGTCAATGAATGAGAATTCTCCATGGATATATGCATCTGCAAAGCCCAAGTCTGCTTCTGTAGCAACCTGTTGTACGTTACGAAATTATTCTACGATAATAATACAACCTACGTACATTGCATGCAAATCAACTCGGATGCATCTTAGGGAAGTTACAATAGTACATAGGCCAAGGTGTGCATGATATGTGCTTCCGTCAACTTTATCATTAGGCACGGTACATCTAGGTGTATAATATATAGACAAATATGTGCAGGTCAAGGAGATCAGACAGACCTTCCAATAAAACTGAGGGTTGTGAATTTTTATAGCAACTGACAGAGGACAAATTTTGAGCGAGCCCTCAAAGGTTAGAACAGTGCCATCCTTCTCCAACAAACTGTGACAGTTAAGGCAATTAGTATGATTAATAGACAAGCAACACCATGCTATATCAAAATAAAGAAAAACGCTAAATAAATAACTAACTCTTCAGTAGAAAACAGAGTGTACATTGACATTTTTGTCCTTACTTTTTTGTACCTTGCCTTTTTTTATACTCTATCAATAAGGTCAATAAATAACACTTTGTTCTCCATAGAGCGGCATTAGATAAATAGGCACACTTATATTAAATTACTTCCTCCAGAAATAAGAGAAACACGATCTCTCTTTTACGTGAGAGCCTTTTGAGACAAGTGTGTCACTTATTTCAGAACGGAGGAAGTATAAAAAAACTGACATGAAATAAACGGGTCAGAGGAGCAAGGAAGTATAAATGTAAACTTACGTTAGACTACCAGCAGAGATGAAGCCTTTAAGGAATCTTGTTACAGACAATCGAGCTGCTGATTCTGTCAAAGATAGCGCCATCTGTTTTGGGTTTGGTACTTTGGTATATATGTAGATAGATTTGATCTTTAATTTCTGTTGTCTTTAAGACCCGCTGAATTTATTTTACAGAAAATAATCATAAACGAGTAACAGTGACAAAAAAAACGTGACATACTACCTAATAAGTTTCTTCTCTACCCAATTAGAGGAGATTACATAGATTTAAACAATCTTTAATATAGAGGCTAAATTTTGGAGTAACCAATAAGAAAAGGCAATATTGGCCTCAACACCCTCAACTATAGCTAGAGTGCACCCAATACCACCAACTACGACTAGTAGCCCAAACACCACCAACTATGGGGTGGGGTGCATTCCGTACCATAAATGAGGCCGGAAGCCTAAAATGTATCTGAAGACGGTGAGTTTTTATGGTACAGACTGCACCCCACCCCGTAGTTGGTGGTACAGACTGCACCCCACCCCATAGTTGGTGGTGTTTAGGCTACTAGTCATTGTTGGTAGTGTTGGGTGCACCCAAGCTATAGTTCATGGTGTTGAGGCCAATTTTGCCATAAGAAAAATCATAATCATGCTCATGAGTTCAAAACTTAAATGTTTTTTTTTCTTAGAGATAATCTCGCGTAGCAATTATGCCTCCAAACTACTCCATTTACTGACATATAGAGCTATTAAAAAAAATTACAAAATGAAATTGAATATTCAAAGTCAACCAAGTGATTATTTATTTTTTAATATATCAACTTTTCAACTCAATGTACAGTCTAAGGATTTTCTTATAACTGGATTTCAACTAATCAAGTAAACTCTATTAGTTTACTAATTGCTGGTTAACCAAATTTGTGGTCATTTTGATTCAAAATTTAGATGATGATTGTAATAAAACGATAATATCAAGTTATATCAAGTGGAGTAATAAATTTCAAATCATATGAAAGAAAAAAATTACATACAACTTGATATTTGAATATTAAGTTCATCCCAAATTAAATGCAATGGTTTGGAGCATCACTAAAGTGAATAATTAGTAACTATATTATAAATGAGAAAATTGATTTCCAATGCAGTCATTTTTACAATTTTCCAATAACAAAAGACTCATCCTTACGTCTATGTGCAATAGTCAATTAAATTAAAGTAGAGGTGATCAACATTATTGACTCGACTCGAAAAATAGATGGTTTTGGGCTTAATTTTTCCCCAAAATGCTTTGGATAATTTGAATATGAAAATCAAGGCTAATAAATTTCAGCCCGGTCTAGAAAAGGCCCACATGTTATGGCCTTAAATAGCGGATTTTGGATGGAAAAAATTTGGCCTTATGATCACCTCTAAGGGTCCGTTCTGTTCAACTTATTTTAATTTATATGAGATTTTATAAGATAAGATAAGATCAGATAAGATCAGATTAGATAAGATCAGATAAGATAAATAAGATGTTAGACCAGCGCCGACCCGAACAATATGGAGGCTCTGTGCTAATACTGAAAAATAGGCCCCTATATAAAAAATTCAACGGTTTTTTCACCATATACCCCTGACAAATTTTTTTTTGCACCATATACCCTTTCGACTTTTGAAATTCACCATATACCCTCGACGTTTTAAAAAATACATCAACCTACCCTTATGACTAACGGAAGTCTAACACCGTTAGTCATTAACCCTTAACCCCCCTTTTAACCCTATTTTAACTAACTTAAACCTAAACCTAACCTAACCCTAACCCCTAATCCCCCTTTAATCCTAACCCCTAATCTAATACCCAAACCCTAACCACCCAACCCCCACCCCTCCCTCACCCCACCCCTTCCCCCACCACCTCAGCATCCCCCCTGAAACCATCGCACCACCCACGCAAAGCACCCCTGAAGCTGTCACACCACCCTCGCAGCACCCTTGAAACACTCGCACCACCCTCGCACCCTCGCACCACCCTCGCAAGCAACCTTGAAACCATCGTACCACCCCTTAAACCCTCGCACCACATCTAAAACCCTCGCAGCACCCTCGCACCACCCTCGCACTACTCTCCCAGCAACCCTCACCCACCTTCGCAGCACTCTTGAAACCATTACAGCACCCTCGAAACCACCACACGAACCCACACATCACCCTGAAAATCGCACTACCCACCTGCGGTCGCCCTTCCCCTTCCCCTGCTGTTCTTTCTCTATTTTCCTTAATTTTACTGGGTTGGGTTTTAGTTTGTTGTTTAATTTTGGAATTTTATGGGTTTTTTTAATGTGGGATTTGTTTGTTCTGGTTGAATTTTGGATTATTTCTGGATGAATGGTTATGAATCTGAGAGTTAGGTTGGGTTGTTTAGCATTTTATGGAATTTTTATGAATCCCCCTTCTCTCATATCCTAAAAACACTCCCACCAATAGCAGTGATGAACTCAAACTCCATACCTCCATGGGAACTCCTCAAAAAAGCTCCCAGCAGTAGCAGTGAGGAGATAGAGAGGCAGTGGAATGAGCAGATTCAACGGGGGTTGCGGGATTCAGCAGGGGAAAGGGAGGGAGAAGGGGGGCTGCGGGTCATGGGGAAGGGGGCTACGGGTTGCGGCGGGGGAAGGGGAGGGGGTGCGGGGGGCCGGTGGTGGTGTAGTGGGGGGCTGGGGTGGGCGGGGGTAAAGAGGTGGTAGGGGGTGGGGTGGGGGTGTTAGGTGTTAGGGTTAGGGTATTAGGGTTAGGGTTAGGGTTAGGATTAGGGGTAGATTTAGGTTAATTAATTAGGGTTAGGGCAGGATTAGGGACTAATGACTAACGGAAGTCTAACACCGTTAGTCATAAGGGCATGTCGATGTATTTTTTGAAACGTGAGGGGTATATGGTGAATTTGGAAACTTGCGAGGGTATACGGTGCAAAAAAAATTAGTCAGGGGTATATGGTGAAAAAACCGAAAATTCAAAGAATCCACTAAAATAAGCAAGTAAACCAAATAACAAATATGCATCAAACTAAAATTTTCTCTTCAAAATCTTTTGATACATTCCAAGAAGAGTTAAATTCAACGAACTTGCTGACATTTCGACTTCGGCTTCAAGTCTTTGATGTTTAAAGATTTTTTTTTGTCAATTTGGGGCCCCTTTTGAAAGTGAGGCCCTGTTCCATGTCCCACTTTAGACATGCTAAGGGTCGGGCATGTGTTAGGCACACACAATAAACTATCTTATAAGATAAGATAAGATAAGATAAGATTTTATAAAATTTTATAAGATAAGATGAGATAAGATAAGATTAGATCTGTTGAACAGAACGGACCCTGAATAGAAATACTACATCAACTTCCACATGCTTGCCTCTAAATTTAGAATTAGCAGTTAGTGAAGACCAAACAATAGCATTATTATCATAGCACACTCTGTTAGAGATATAGAACTGGAAAGAAAGAACCACATGAATATATAAGATCATAGGAGTTACCGTCTGGAGACTAGAGAGAAGAATGATTGCAAACTGGAGAGTCCCTATCAGCTCGTATTGACACCGAGAGGTAACAAAGTTTTTGTTTACACCGTAAATTTTTAATGAAGTATTTTTGAAGAAGAAAAGTTAGCAAAACTAACAAAGCTTTAATCCTGAATGTAAAAGCTTAAGAAATCGGAGTATAAATAGAGCTGCAATACTACCATTGACGTTTTATATTTATTTGCCAGCTAAGATTGTGATTTCCTGAGTAACTAAATAATTGTAATTATACAATACAGTAAGTAAGAAAAATATTTAATCTTATAGGTTGATGTTAATTATTCTTTGCCTTTTTCATTTTAAAATAAGAAGTTAGATATCTAATGACGTGGACAAATAATATAATATTGATCATTGTACAAAAAAGTAGGATATAAGATTTGGACTCAGTTATACATATAATTGGGGGCGACTTGCTGGCCGAGCAAAATTTTGTATGTTTAACCACATTTTTCATATATGTATTTGTATTTTTTTTGTTGCAAAACACCAGAACCATATTCTTTATTTACATATGACCAAAAAAATTTGTATGAAGGTGCATATTTAAGATATGAATTTAACAAATTTTCATTAGAATATACTCCCATTCACCTATTTGTAGTTTAAGTGATTAATTCATTTCTAAATAAGTGCAACATTTTTGTTTTTGCACTATTTATAGAGACTTTGACCAAATATTCCACTAATTGTTATGTATAATATCGTCGGATTAGGCTCGACGTATATTATGTAAAAATAAAAAAAATTATGAAATTGTAAGTCTCGATACTATTTAGAAATATTATTAATATGAACTCGTGAATCTTGATAAAGATTTTTTTTACTGTAAATGAAGATTTTATTTGTAATATACTTGCAACTTGCAAGCGAAGTCAGATTGGCAGCAACTTGTTATTTTAAGCAATTGAAGCTGGCTATGCGCTTCTCTACCGCATATAAAATGCTAACACGGTCAGCTGCATCATACGCAGTTGACAGTTTTTAGCTTGTTTATTGTAAGCCAATAAAAAATATGGGACTTTGATATTGCAGTTACAAAAATCTTTCTCGCGTTGGCAGCACATGCATAATGCATTAGTACAGTCTGGCGGTCATTGCGGAAATTTTTAGTTTTAGATTGGCTGTGTTTGAGAAAACTTGGCAGATCTATCAGGTGTATAATAAATCTTTTTTAAAAGGATCGTAAATATATTTTAGGAAAATTTGTTAGAAATAACTTTTTTATAAGTAGCTTTTTTACAAAACAATCTTTTTTTATATCAAGAGAAACCTTAAAATGACGTCATTGCGGCATTGATCAATATTTTCCGGCATTGACTCAATTAAAAATTTGCCGGCAACAACCTTATAATAGTTTTTTTTGTCTGAAACAACCTTTTATAAAAATTGGACGCAACAGCACCAACTATAGGTTGGGTGCACAGAACAGCATGACCTTTACCGAGTGCAGAGGACAACACCAACTATTACTTGAAGGTGCATAACATAGCACAAATTAAACAGAAACATAGCATAAATAGCACGAAAATGCTCACACATTATCTAAGTTTCGCGTAATCTATGCTATTATCTGGACCTCAAGTAATATTTGGTGCTACCCTTTGCCCCCGCTTAAGTTTGTGTTGTTTTCAGCACCCAACCTATAGTTGGTGTTGTTGCGGCCAATTTTTCCAATTCTTTTTGCAAGTTAAAACCTTATACTAATTTATTTTTGCGAGATGAAACCTTACCTAATTTTTCGGTGTTGACTAAGCCATTTTCGACGAGGACCCGCGCTTGTACTGAAATGGACAATACTTTGATTGGATTGAATTGAGATAGTCAATACTTGAATTGCAAAACCAAGAATTTTTATAGGATTTTGATAAGAGAAGCTAAAAAAAGGGATATCACAAATAGTAAAGAGAGAACGAAGCAGGTTAGTTTGTATGCTTACTGGAAAAAGGGGCGAATTTTTTTTTTTAAAAAAAAGGGGATCAAGTGCCACTATCATCGAATAACGTTGGAAATGGCTTGGTCAACGTCGGGAAACCAGGTAGGGTTGATCTAAAAAAAAAAGATTAGTTTAAGGTTTAATTTGCAAACAAATTTATAAAAGGTTGCATCTGACAAAAAAGGCCTTGTAAAAGGTTGCTTCTTGCAAATTTTCCAAATCATTAACTAAGTCAATGCGTCGACGCCGGAATGACATCATCATGTTTCTTCTGATAAATAAGTTTAAGGTTTCTCTTAACAAAAATACCCAACAACTTTCTCCTCCCCAGCGAAACCTCAGCAAATTTCAGATCCCTTAGGGGCTCGACGACCGGCTAGGCCAGGTGGCCGTCGAGCCCCTCCCCCCTTTTTTCCTTTCCCTTTACGTTTTTCCCTTTTAGTTTGTTGGTCGTCGTCGTGCTGGTCGTCGGCGTGCCGTCGTCGTGCTGGTCGTCGGCGTGCCGTCGTCGTGCTGGTCCTAGCGTCAAGTTTCTTCCCCCTCCCCTCTGTCGAATCTTACACCTCCACTGTTCTTCGTTTTCCCGTCTTCCCCCTCCTCTGCTCTTCGTTTCTGTTTCCCATTTTGGCTCAGTTTTCGTTCTCCTTTCGCACAGTATTCCGT
Source organism: Beta lomatogona (assembly GCA_947646795.1). Taxonomy (NCBI): domain Eukaryota; kingdom Viridiplantae; phylum Streptophyta; class Magnoliopsida; order Caryophyllales; family Amaranthaceae; genus Beta; species Beta lomatogona. Next base: position 6,488,047 of record CANSNZ010001059.1, on the reverse strand, counting down.
CGGTCTTGTTTGTGTAGAGTCGATCGAGTTCCCCTCCCCTTTCCCCTGTTGTCTGTCGGTCTGGTTAGTGTTAGAGTCGATCGAGTTCCCCTCCCCTTTCCCCTGTTTCTGTCAGTCTGGTTTGTGTTAGAGTCGGTCGAGTTCCCCTCCCCTTTCCCCTGTTTGGTCGAGTTCCCCTCCCCTTTCCCCGGTTTCCGTCTGGGCCGAGTACTAATATGGAATTCGTACTCGCGTTTTTAGGTTGTTTAATGTTCGTTTTATGTTTAAGTTTTAATTCAGTATCTTCCAGATCCAATAACCTTTGCCTTTTTGTGTCTGAATGTGCTTGGGTGTTTGTTAGAAGTGATCGGTGGGCAGTACAAGGTTCTTGGTTTCTTATGACAAAGATAGATCTAGGAAACCGGTTGAATAGAGCCAATGATCCTGGAGTTGGCCGTGAGGTTTTTGCCGCTTCAGAAATTTGAGTGTTGGTCAAGATGAGAGGAGGTTATCAATTCAGATCTGTTGTGCGTTGTTCTTCTAGATTTGGGATTGTGAGGTTGAATCTTCGGATCCATAAGTGGGGCGAAGTTCATCAATCTAACTCGCCCCAATTTCTCGTGATGGCTTCAGGTGTCATCACACTTAAAAAATGCATCTTATGGGAGGCCCTCCAATTTGATTTGGAGCAAGTTTCGATCTCCACGTCTTTCGGGTTTCAGTCCAATGAGACTAAACTCCGGGTACCCTCGAAGCAGGGTCAGAAGTCATCAAAGGACGTGACTTCTTTGTTCGTTGAATCAGTAGAATCACAGGAGGATGTTTCTTTTCAAGAACCTTGGGATTTAGTGCCTAGTGGACATTGGGGTCTACTGGCTGTAGTACGGCAATCTCTCCTTGAAGATCGTCTAAGTTTCGTATCACAACAGCTTCCATCTCGTATCAGGTCTTTTTCATCAAGACATACAACCCAACCTCACCCGTCGATGCTCAAGATAGGTTGCTTTTGGACTGGACGCGTAATAGTTAGTTGTTTTTTCATAACGTTTGTACGAGCTACCACAACTCTTTTTATAGTTTGGTTGTTTCTGTTTGCTTGTATTAGCTTTAGGTTGTACTCCAGTTTATATTAATGCAAATTTTCCCCGTTGTTAAAAAAAAAAACAATAAAATATTGTTTTTGAAGAAAAATTGCTTTCATAAGATTGTTTTTGACAAACCCTAGCCTCCTCTTCCTCTCTTCTCTCCTAAACCCTAGCCTCCATTGTCAATTTTGAAGGGGCTTCCATCGGATCTTACCGGTGGAAAGCCCCAAATCTTTGTTCTTTTAAGTTTTTTTGTTTCTTGTGTTATAATAATGTCTCCCTCGAAAGAAAGGGCTATTCTCCTTCGAAAAACAAGGTTTTTTCGATCTCCTTCGAAAGACAGGGTTTTTCGAACTCCTTCGAAAGACAAGGTTTTATTTGCGTTTAATACGGTCTCCAGTTATGCGGGGCAACGATTGATGTTTATTGATCGGATTCGGATTACGAAATCAACACAAGAATTTTCTTCCGCACAAAATTATGAAGCGTCGACGGATCCACTCAAAAAGTTGTATGAGACAACAAAACGAGAATATGCCGAATTGTTATATCTATGTATTTGGATTCTCAACCCTTCACCAGTTAATTCTTGTCTTATTTTGTTCAATCTGTTTTCAATATCGTTAACTGTCAATTATAGATGTCGTATGGCTTTAATTAATGAAATATAGTGTCCTTTGGGACTTCTTTAAAAAAAAAATCCTAAATGTCACGTCTGGATGACTTGAATTATTTGCTATTTTCAAAGAGCTATAGAATTTGCCATGTGTCGTCTTGAGGAATGTAATGAGATTAATTGATGCAATCAATATGGTGATTTTGACAATCTTTCAATTACTTGCTAAATACTACTACCCACACTCCTTAAAAATAGGGCAGGCAAAGATAACAGTTTTAAGAAAACACCTTTTTTTTTTCAAAAGAGAAATTTCATTAATTGAAGGCCAAACGGCATCTACAATAAGTATTAAAGAAAAACAAGATACAATTAAACAAGGCTAAATCAAATTTATCTTCGAAGAAACTATAATGAACCAGATCGAGCAATACAGCGCAGCCCCCTTGTATTTGCTGAATCAAGCAGCTATTGATGAGGAAGTCTATCATTCTGACATAGTTTGGGAAGAACATTCTTGATCGAGCCATGTTGACCGCATCCGAGATTCCAATACCTTCATGTTGAGTCTCGAACTTCAACCAATGAGAACAATTTCTCATACCTAAAAACAAAAAAAACCATACTCACAACTCCCATAGGGGAGAAGGAGATCTCCAAAACAAAGACTAAAAACCCCATAACAAGGTTTGAAAAGATCTCATAAAGAGAGACTAATTTATTAAACAAATCAAGAAAAAGAACTAAAAACTGAAAATAAAAGGGGAAAAGGGGCTTACCATGGATGAAATCATCCATGGCAGCCCCAAATTAATGAAAAAAGGGGTAGGGGAGGCTAGGGTTTGAAAGAGAAGAAGGTGAAATTGCAATGTTTGTTTTAAGAAAACACCTAATTGAAGAAGTATAATGTTAAATTAAAGTTAACCCCTTAGAAAAATGATTGTTGTCTTTTCTTTAATTTAATTTTTACTACGGGAAATTGAAATTTGCATAGTAGTAATAGTTTTCAATGGAGATGTAATTATTCGTCGATGTTTCATTTCGATCTGTTAAATTAGATTACTCTAATTACTAGATTCTATCGCTCTGTTTTGCTTCTGTTTGTCAAAAAAACTAAACGCTATTTTTGTGGCACGATTCATTCAATAAAGTTTGAAAATTTTATGTGCCAGATAATTTAGAGATCGAATTCGGTGATTATGTCAATTTTATCACTGGCCAAAGTGGGAGTAAGTCGTCGTCTCCCTCAAATTCTCAATTTCAGTTGCAGAAGTTTTTACCCAAAAAAATTTTGAGTGAATTGTTTTTTTGACAACGGGGAAATTTTGCATTAATTAAAAACTGAAGTACATTCTAATGCTAATATAACTAAACAAAACAAAGAAACTAACTTGAGCGTTACTTGCTCTTACATAACAATTACAATAACTTAAACTAATATAAAGCTGCTCTGATTATGGGGAACTGCTTTTTTTTTTCAACAATTTTTTGGTGGTTGTAGCCTGTAGGTGGGGAAAGTACTATTATGACTGCATTGTGTTGCAAATGGATCCCGAACTAAGGCTACAAATCCAGCTGCAACTTCGAAAGATATAGTATTTTAGTTACACATCCAGCTTCTTGTCTCTTATTAACTGGGCTGGCCACAATTTGTAGGCCAATTTATTCTTTTAAATTTTAATTGTTATGTTTCATATGAACTATTGAGGCTCTATTATTTTGGATTGAACTGAACTGAACTGAACTGAATTTGTCTAAATTAAACTGCACTGAATTGAATTGAACTAAATTAAAATTGTAAGAAGAAACTAACTGAATTTTCCTGAACAAGACTGAATTGATTTGAACTGAACTGAACTTAATATTTATTAATTCAGTCCAAAAGAACAGCGCCTTACAATACTATAACTACATTTTTGGATTGGTCAAGAATGTAAATATTAGTTGACAGTATGACATACAAGATAGTGTATTGTGCTACTAGATTTCTATTGTATATTAGTCTTATATAGGGATGGCAATCCAATCCGGATCCGACCCTGGTCCGATCCGCTCCGAGGCAAAAAATCCGAGCCGACTCCAAGAAAAAAATAATCCGCATCCGACTCCGTTTAAAAAGTCCGACTCCGAGTCGGAGTAGGGTCGGAGTCGGATCTCATAAAAAATCCGACTCATCCGATCCGACTCCGACGGATGTCCAACTCCGACTTTGACATCCGACTCCGACTTTGAGGCAATTAGTCATATTTTTTTAATATTAATGTATTACGTATGTATACTCTAACTTTGATTTTAACTTTCGAGGCAATTGGTCTTATTTTATATTAATATTATTTTATGTATGCTATCTAAAATGTATGTGGCAAAAGATATATAGCCATTAGCCCGACACAATACACATATCATGTCATTTATAATAATTAATTTTAGTTAATTATATATTTTGGAAGATTTTTAACTATCATTTGAAATATATACAAGTTTTTTTAAAAAATATAAAACCCTGCAAAAAGAAAGTCGAAGTCGGAGTCGGAGTCGGAGTCAGGTGTTCGGATTTTAAGTCAGGTCGGATTCGGATCGTCGGATGTCGGAGTCGGATGTTCGGATTTTAAGTCGAATCGGATTCGGATGTCGGAATCGGATTTAAAATCCGACTTCTTGTAGGGTCAGAGTCGGATTATGCATAATCCGATCCAAGTCCGACCCGTTGCCATTCCTAGTCCTATAGTTCTATTGAATTTTGGGTTTACTTCGTTAGGGTGCAAAGACTGAAGAGAGTCCGTTGTTATTAGTTGTATCAAAGGGGTGCTCCGGAGGTGGGTTCGTTGTTCATTCACCGGCTATTGGCTAGTGGCTGAGTGGTTGTTAAGGGGTTTGGCTTTATCAAATTTATGTGAATTTCTATGCTTTACACTCTACTATATGTCACTTACCACGTTCATTTTATGTTTTTTTTTTTTCCTTCGTATTATTCCTCTTCTACTTTATTGTTTTAGAGTTAGAAACTTGTGATTTTTTGCAATCCTCTTAATTATTATGCTTATAAATTGGTTTAGAAATCAGTACTATTATCTTTCATTTTCATAAACCCATCATCTTTCCTCATTATAAGTCTTGAGAACCATTTTTGAACGTTCAAAACCTTTAAGTTTGCAATCAATGTAGCCTCTAATACAAGTTTAACTTTACTATTGCTCATTTATAAAATTCATACTAAAGTATTAAACAATGTGAATAATAAATTTAACATAACATAATCCAATTAGTTTTTAAGTAATATTAATTCAACAAAATAGTTTTTTTTTAATTCAACAAAAGAGTTAAACTAAGCTAATTAAATCAGTTTAGTCCATAATATAAAATTATCCCAACTAATTTAACTAAGTGAATTAGGTTTTAGGCCCAATCTTAAACCAATTAACAATGAGTATTAAATGGGCTTGAACTACAAATTAAAAATCAGAAAACTATAAGTGAAGAGGAGCGTGATATACCTTTGCTCAGTGAGCAGGGTCGACAAACGCGACAAATATGAAGGAAGAAACGAATCCACGAATAATAGGAGATTACAGAGATTAATAAATCTTTAATATAGAGGCTCTTACCACTTTACGAAGGGTTAAACCAACTATAAACACCACCTCACAAACTCTCGAATATAGGCAAAATATAAGTTCTATTGCTCTGTTTATTTCATCAATGTTATGTTGCGTGACTCTTTAGTCTTTATATAGGAAAAATATATGTTACTGTTGGGTTATGGCCCAAATTCTTTAAGGCCTAAATTATAGTTGCTCAAATATAGGAAAGGCTGGAATGTTTAAGCCTTACTACCATACTAACCCTCCTTTCTTAGACCAACTTGTATTATTAATCGACTATTCTTCTTTGTAATACTTCTTGGTGAGTTTATTGCATAGTGAGAGTCTTATTGTATTACGACCAGGGTTCTTGTACTCTCCTATTTCATATAGTGGATTTTTCGGGTACTCGTTGTCCGTGGGTTTTTGGCCTCTATTTGAGGATTTTCCACGTTAAATATTGTGTGTCCACTTTTACTACTATTCTTGCCACATATTTCCAACTCTATTATTTTTCTCAATCTCTACATCTTTAATTTGCTTCCGTTACGTACTCACAACCCTAACAATTACTCGAACTCTTTATCTTATTAGCTTAAGTATACTCGTCAAGTCCTCAACATTCAGAAGTAGCTATAAAGTATGGATACTTCGACACTTGATTTTGGGCCAAAATAGTGAAAATTCTTCATATAGACAAGTCGGATACTTACTCAAATATAAAAATGAGACCAACATGAGTACCCGAGTCCAAGTGACATATCGTAAAGAGGGGAGGAAATTAAGCCACCGTATAAATCTCCATATACAGCTTATCTATGGTTGTATATAATTAGGTAGTACTCAAGGGTAGCACAATTTTTGAAATAATAGTTGAAAAAATGGTAATTCAGGCCCTTTAATTTTGCACAACATTAAACTACTACCAGACTACAACTTCATTCTATAGCAAAACTGCAAATTAATACAATATGTTTCTTCTCCCACCTCGTATATAAAAAAAAGAACTTCTAGCCCCACCCCGTCGATATAATAGAACTTAGTGAAACGGATCGGTCGGATTAAGTTAGATTGTTTTTGGATTCAGGTGATAGTCGAGTCTGATGATTTCAGGATCGGATCATACAATGCTTATTCAAGATTCCAAACATTCAGAGCCAAGTAGATACTGTAGTGATTAGAGTTGCAGGAACTCTTGTTTCACTTATATAAATTATATATTAGAGTTACAACAACTTTTGTTTAGAATCATGAGCCACACCACCTCTTCTTTAGAATTATAGGAAATGGTAATTATAGTTAGGGAAATAATTGGTTAGAGTTATAGAAAATAGTAACTAAAATTACAACAACACTTCTTTAGAGTTATACGAATTAGTAATTAAAGTTACAATAAGCTTTGTATAGAGTTATAGGAAATAGTAATTAGAATTATGAAAACACTTCTTTAGATATATAGAAAATAAAATTAGAGTGAAGGCAACAATATGTGTAGAGTTATATGCAATAGTAATTAGAGAGTTGTAGGAAGTAGTATTTAAGAGTTATGCCAATGTTTGTTTAGAGTTATATGAAGTACTAATTGGAATTATAGCAATATATGTTTAGAGTTGTAAGAAGTAGTAGCCCAGAGCTATAGCAACATTTGTTTGGAGTTATAAGAAGTACGAATTAGAGTTACACCAACGCTTATTTAGAGTTATAGGAAGTACTAATTAGAGTTATAGCAATATAATTGTTTTGAGTTGTAGGAAATAGCAATTAGAGTTAGCATTTTAGAATTTTTTGTTTAGAGTTTAGAATTATGCTTGCAACTTGATAGCCTGTTAGCTTAATTGGAAGAGCATGTGTGCAAATACACAAAAATATGGGTTCAACTCCCACACAGGCTCTTATTATTTGGTATGCTTAGAGCACTTCTTATTTACATGGTCTTGTTCAACTTTTAGGATGTAATTTTGCTCTTAAGGATGACCTAGTTATGTGATAAAAGAAGAAAAAAGTGACACTAGTTTTAAGTCAAAATAATGACAATTTTCAGAAAAAAGTGACACTAGTTGATGCGTCTCCAACTTGGTTCACCATAGCTCCAACAGAAACCAAAGATTTGGAAATCAAGCTGAATGTTATTAACCAGGCAAAGGATTTCAGCTTCGTAGAGATTGTTTTAACAGGAAGCTTGGATCACATTTTGAGGATAAGGATTCCCTTGTCAGTTTTACCTGTTTCAGTTTCTTAAATACTTCCGTATATCGTGGCAGGATATTAGGGATAAATACTTCTCGCTGTTGGCCGTCGGTGGACTTGTTTAGTTTGCTGCACTGCCTTCCTCACTCTCTGTTCAAATACCTTCCATTGTATAGTGGAATTCTTCAAGAATATGTCTGCAAGTCTGCGTTTTTTTGGCCTTATATTAGGCATTTGTCCTCCTCCATAATACATTCGAAAACCAGAAATTAAAGCTGACAACTGACTTCTAGAGTCTGTCATGGCAAAGGCTGTGGCTTCTGTACAACCTATATAAAGTCCAGTGCTGCCAACTAAGATAGAGAAAAAGGAGCCTAAACAATAAGGTCATCATAGCCCAGCTGAAACTAGGAGGCCTAATGACACTCCCATTTTTAGATTGTAAAAATTGAGGAATAGGACTAAGACATAAAGCAGCTAGCGTTTAGGAATCACATTGGACATCGAATACATCAAACTTTGAAATGCCCAATGAGCAAGGGAAGCCGTAAGCACTAAATAGATGAGAGCTGAACTAAACTCTAATCAAATGTTGGCATAACTCTATACACTAGTTTATACAACTCTAATCAGATGTTCGCGTAACTCTTAAATACTAAGTTCATGCAGCCCCGGTCCAAACAATAGGGAGGTGTTAGAATATATATCTTGTATATATTATGTATCTCTCTCATTTAGTTGCCCACCATGCTGACTGGACCCTTTGCCTCTCCCTTTATTATTTTTGTAATTGCTGCGCCCCTTGTTGGTACTGTTATTATGGGGTCGTTTAGAAGCAGTGGGAGAGGGCTCAGATGATGCGGCTACCATGGCGGCACCGGAGCGGGTCCCATGGCCACCAGACTCGCGTGCGGTACGAGCTTTAATTGTGCGCTCAGTCATCTTCAACCTTGACCGACAACTTTCGAAGGACGGTAACGGTTCTTGGTTTTGTATAAAATCCACAGTACCACCAAAAGCTTCCGGCAAGGAGCCGGTGAGGCGTAGAACTAACCTGTTATTTGATACCGGGGCATCAACATCAGCAAGTCGGTCGGCAAGAGATTGAAAGATGGTTGCAGTAGGTGTCAATGGAGTTAAAATCATTAAACGCAGCATTAGTAAAGTCTTCTTCAAGGTGGGTAGCACGGGAAGCTTTATTGTCTTGGAATAAGGATTCAAGACGCTTCCATGCCGCCTCGGCGGTGTCATAACGTTTGAGGATGGCATGAAGAAGATCGGGAGAGATAGTGCCGTAAATCCATTGAAGCACGGCGGCATCAAGGCGGTTCCATAATGCAGGATCAGCGGTTTTGGCCTTGGCATACGTGGCCTTGGCGGTTTCTTCCGTGGGTGGAACCAAGTGATCATAAAGATCATGAACCCTAGAGAGATTAGTGAAGAGAGCATCCCAAGAGTGATACATACTCTGCTCGTTGTCTAAAGTTATGGGAACGAGAGACTTCACGTTAGTGATGGTGAGGGCAGGGTGGAACTTTTGGGAGTCTGTCATTGATAAGATGAAGAGAGAGGAAAGGAAGAAGAAGAAAAAGATGGGCTAGGGTTGGATGAGGATCGAAGAAGAGGCTGATACCATGAAGGAATGTGATTCCGTGCCCATTCCATTTCATCAAGGAAACGTTATATACAATATACAAGAGGTAAGTTAGGCTACAAATCAGCCAACTAATATGGTAACTAAATATACACTAACTAAATGAGAGAGATACATAATATATACAAGATATATATTCTAACAGTTAATAAATAAGGTGAGAATAATATACAATGTTTGTTGTTGTTGTAAATATAATTCTAAACAAACACTTAGCTATTTATAATAGCATAACAATGATAAAAATAGCATAGCTAATTATAGGAATGGTTAAGCACACATTCCTCATGCAAAGGTAGATAATTCACATAATGTGAATTGTGATATATAGTAAACTACTTTACTATGTTTAGTAAATTGTGAGACATTATTTTCCCACAAATCTCCACCTTGGCTCGCCATTTCACCGGGTGATTCCAGCTAAATTAAGGTAATGATCAAACTTAGCTGTGGGAAGTGGTTTGGTAAGCATATCAGCAGGATTATCGCTTGTATGAATCTTTTCGACAACTAATTCTCCTATGGCAACAATATCTTTTATAAAATGGTGCTTGATATCAATATGCTTGGTCTTTGAATGATGTTTACTAGTCTTGGTCAAGTGGACAGCACTTTGACTGTCGCAAAACGCGACAAGAATATCTTGTTGTAAACCAACTTCATACACCAAATCTCGGAGCCATATAGCCTCTTTCATACCTTCAGTGGCAGCAATATATTCTGCTTCAGTTGTAGACAAAGCCGCAATAGCTTGAAGTGAAGAATACCAACTAATAGCAGAGCCACAAAGTGTAAAAATATAAGATGAAAGTGATCTTCTCCGATCTAAATCACCACCATAGTCAGCATCCACATAACCAACTACACCACCGGGATCAGCTAGCTTTTCCTTTATCAAATATCAAACCAATATCACAAGAACCCTTAAGGTATCGAAGTATCCATTTTACAGCTTCCCAATGTTGTTTGCCTGGATCGTGCATGAACTGCATAAGCCAAATCTGGTCGAGTACACACCATGGCGTACATTAAACTTCCAACTGCATTAGAATAAGGAACATGAATCATGCGCCTTTTGTCTTCGTCTGTTTGTGGACATTGTTCAGAGGACAATTTGAAATGAGCAGCAATAGGAGTATTAACAGGTTTACTATCCTTTAAGTTGAACTTGTCAAGCATCTTCACAATATAATTTTTCTGTGATAAAAAGAGTTTTCCAGCTTGACGATCCCTGCTTATCTCCATTCCAAGAATTTTCTTGGCAGTTACTAAGTCCTTCAAATCAAATTCACTACTCAAGTGAGTCTTTAACTTGCTGACTAAAGATTTATCTTGGGCAGCAATCAACATATCATCAACATAGAGTAATAAATATATAAAAGACCCATTTGACGTCTTCTGAAAATAAACACAGTTATCATAACTACTTCTTGAGTAGCCTTGTCCCATCATAAAGGAATCAAACCTTTTGTGCCATTGTCGCGGAGACTGTTTCAAACCATAAAGAGATTTTTTCAAACGACATACATAATTCTCTTTGTCAGGAACTATGAATCCCTCAGGCTGATGGATATAAATTTCTTCTTCAAGATTACCATGAAGAAAAGCAGTTTTAACATCTAACTGCTCCAACTCCAAATCATGCAAAGCGACTAAAGCAAGTAATACACAAATCGAGGTATGACGAACGGGAGAAAATACTTCATTGAAGTCAATACTTTCTTGTTGGTAAAAACCTCTAACAACATATCTTGCTTTGTACCTTGCATTCTCAACGCCGGGGATGCCTTCTTTTCTCTTAAAGAGCCATTTGCAACTAATAGCTCGTTTACCTTCGGGTAACTTAACCAGATCCCAAGTTTCATTTTTATGAAGACTTTCAACTTCTTCTTGCATCGCTGCAATCCAATTTGCTGAATCTGCACGAGATATAGCCTCATAATAATTTTTAGGCTCATTGGAGTCATCAATTTCTTGTGCAGCAACCAAAGCATAAGCAATATTAGCACTTTGACCAATATATCTTTGATTTTGTCTTCTTGGTCTTTGATCAGGCAGATTTTTAGCCATAGACCATGGATCTGGTAAACCTCGTCTTTGTGGTAGACGTTGTGGACTCATATTTTCAGTCGTAACAATATTATCATCGCAATCAGGTTGAGCTAAGAAAATAGGGACATCTTCCTTTGATTTTGAGGATGGGACCTCAAACTCCACCTTATCTCCGATATTTTCAGAATCTGTAATGGTAGGAGAAACACAATTTTCTTTTCCAGAAGATAACATTTCATTTTCATTAAATGTTATGTTCCTACTATAAAAGGTTTTACGAGACTTAGGGTCATATAAACGATAACCTTTAACCCCTGAACCATAACCTAAGAATATGCACTTTTTAGCACGAGGTTCCAATTTCCCCTCGCTAACGTGCGAATAACGGCAAAATTTAGATTTGGTATCTCTAGATTTTGATTTAAACATGTTTTTACTTGTACTACCTTTTTCAAAACTTCTTCCTCTAACAACCAAGCCTTCACCTGAATGTTCCGTATTTATATCAGTATCAAATTTTTCTTTTGATAATAGGTGAGACTTGACATCTTTAAAGAATAATGTAACATAATTTCCGTATAACAGTATTTCCTTAAAGTGTCGATATGAGAGTGGTAATGAAATAATAAGTAAAACGGCTTTATCCTCATCATCAATTTTGACATCCAAGTTCTCCAAATCAACAATAATATAATTAAACTCATCAAGGTGAGTTTAAATAGGAGTACCTTCTGCCATTTTGAGTGTAAAGAGTCTTTCCTTGAGGCGAAGTTTGTTTGCAAGGCTTTTGGTCATGTAAAGAGATTCTAATTTAGCCCAAATATCTGCAGCGGACTTTTCACTCATGACCTCACGTAACACCTCACGAGACAAACATAACTGAATTACAGACAACGCTTTCTCATCCATATCATCCCATTGTTCATATGTCAAAGTGGATGACTTTTTGGACTTTCCATCCAAAGCCTTCTTTAAACCATTCTGGGTAAGAATGGCTTGCATTTGAATTCGCCATATGGCAAAACTAATTTTACCATCAAACTTCTCAATATCAAATTTTGTAGACATGATAAAAAATCTCAGTTGAATATATAAAGCTCTGGTACCAATTTGTAGGGTTCAGAGTGCGCGGAAGCAATAAATTCAACCAAAGATTAAGAGAAATTAATAAAGATGATAAAATTATACTAGCGAAAGATGCAATATTAATTCCACAAATATGAAATGGGAATGTTAATAAATAAGGTGAGAATAATGTACAATGTTTGTTGTTGTTGTAAATATAATTCTAAACAAACACTAAGCTATTTATAATAGCATAACAATGATAAAAATAGCATAGCTAATTATAGGAATGGTAAAGCACACATTCCTCACGCAAAAGTAGATAATTTACATAATGTGAATTGTGATAAATAGTAAACTACTTTACTATGTTTTGTAAATGGTGAGACATTATTTTCCCACAACTATCATCAATAGGATCATTATTTTCATTTATACCATTGTTATCATGAGTAGGATCATCATTTTCATTAACATTATTACCAACACCAGTAAGATCATTATTTTCATTCAAATTGCACTAACTTAGGGGCATCAATCAGAAACTTGCAATTATTTGAGAAGCTGTCAATCATTTCTAGACTCAAACACTTGAGATTAAGGGAAGATATATTAACATGTAGAAACAAATGTAAATCTTCCAACAATGGGCAAGACTTAAAAAACAGCACCCATCAAAGGATAATGTGAATCACGGAGAAAAAGGTGAAGTTTCTTCAGATTAATCAATGAACTTCCATCATCATCAAAGTAACAAAATCGATCATCACGGATGCCAGTGATACCACTTCAGTTCACCAGTGATTGAGTTTCAAGCACACAAGTTGGCATTGGAAAGAAAAGTGAAGGAAAATAACGGAGATTTACATTTGAATTCAACAACATTAATATAGCATTTAAAAAATCCGTTCAAACACTTTAACATCCCCACAAACAGAACTTGAAAACTGGAGAAAAATTTAAAATTGAGTTCACATACATTCGAAGGACCAAAATCAAGAACAGAAGAAGCCATTAATTGATATAATAAGACAAAAAAGTTAATAAATTCACTTACTTAGTAGAAGCTACTACCCAGAGTGCGTAATTGCCATTATTTGACCATCTAGAATAAAATTCTGAGACCCACAATCTACAACAATAAAACCCACTAATTGATATAGACCACATAAACAACAATTGCAAAATTGAAATTAAAGAATCACTGGTTATTTACCTTAAGGTTGTTTCAACACCAGTAGACCCTGTGCAAGTTGGTGGGTAGGTGATGCGAATTTTAAGTAGCAGTAGACGGTAACTTGTAAGAGGTAAGAACAGAGAGAGGAAGAGCTGAGTTTTTGGGCTGGATTTTTGGTAAGGAGAGAGAGTGAAGATCTAGTAGTTAACGGCTTAAAGTAAGGAGGAAATCGAGGAGAGGGAGAAAGAAAGTCAGGAGAGAGAACTTTTGGGGCTGATATTTCGTTCACTCAAGCGGTAATGCCTAGGCTAGTACTTTTGCCTTTTGGGCCTTTATTGGTTAAATTTTTTTTTTTAAAAATTTGAGCCCCCTCCAAAAGGGAGGCCCTGTTCTGAGTCACATTTTAGACTTGCTCAGGGCCGGCCCTGAGTTCATGTAACTCTAATCAAATGTTGGTGTAACTCTAACTTTGACTTCCCATAACTCTAATTAAATCTTGGCATAACTCTAAATTCTACAACCTATATGCATAACTCTAAATTTTATTTCCTAAGACTCTAATTACAGAACAATTTGTTCTATGTTTGGGTTTCTAACTTTTAACAAGAGTCATTTCACAACCTATGTGGGAATCGAACCCACATCTTGTGCATAGCACAATGCTCTTCCATTTGAGCTAATAGGTTTTAGGGTGTTTGAACATGATATGCCCAAAAATGTTTATGTTTCTAAGAATAAGTTGATTTATTTAAGAACAAGTAGATTATAAACAATGCTCTACTTGTTTATATACCTTTAGTTACGTGTAATGGTGCAATGGTTCTAAAACATAGCTTGAACAAAAGCAATCAAGAACATAGACATTCTTTCTCAATTTGCCGAGTATATTGATTGACCTTCTTCTTCAGAATCTTGTAGTTTATATAGTACCTTGAGTAAAACAAGGTCAAAGAAAAAGGTTTTTTTTCAGCTAACATACAATGTGTGCCAAAATATTGACAAACGTAGTCAGAAAAGATAAGGTATCATATATGATACTCACTACTCTCCACTTCTCCAGTATATATGTGGAACTCATGATATTTCTCAGGAATCATAAAGCCAGATTTACTAACCCTTACTATTAGAAATAAGCATCTTTAGTAGCATTATCAATTACAAATGTATACGACTATACGCACAAGGAAGAAACCATTCATGATACTATGATCTTCATTTAGACTTTAGGGTACTACCTACTTCCAATGGCGGGCATAATTTGGGGTTACATAATCGACAATTAACTAACACCCCTTACCTCAATGTATGTCGCTCACTTACTATCTATAGTTTCTCCCCCCACCCCCCCCCACCCCACCACCCCGAAATCCCACCCCAAGATTGAGAAAAAAAAAACTTAGCTATCTCATTTCAGAATTCAGGGAAACACATAGCCCCCTTGAGTACAAGAGCATCACAGGAAAGACATCTGTGTTGGATATTGGGACACTTGCTAAAGTCAAAGCCGGGGATATCAAGGTAGTTGTCTATACTTCCATCCTCAAATAATTGGTTTAAGTTTGTAAAAAATAAAAATAACACTATTCCATTAAAATTCATAACAATAAACCAAATAAATAATTCCCAACTTAGAATTTGAGTGAACTTCTTCAAACAAGTCCTAAAAAACAGAACTTTCTTAATAACACAGGTCAACTTGTGTCAAAAAATGACAAACCCAGAAAAGATTCAAGCCAATCTTCAGAAAAACACAACTTCAATTTAAAATTGGATAAGAGATTCCTTCTGTTTCCTTATTTATATCAAATTTAAAGAGAATTATGATCACTTCAATAGTACTCCCTCTGTTTTTTTTATCCTTCCTACTTAGAATCTTGCACAAATATTAAGAAGGAAGATTCTTGCACATGGGTGGAATCTGATTTATTAGAAGCAATTTAAAAAAGAAAAGAGTAGTACAATGCAAGTGGGTCCTTTATAATTAAATAATAATCAATCCAAAAAGAAGAAGCACTTTACAAAATCAGCTCAACTTTACACTTGAGGCCAAAAAAAAGGAGGGAAAAGGATGAAAGAAGTACAACAGCACAAGCACCCAAATCCCCTGAAATTATGAAAAGTAACGAAAACTACAAATTTCATTTTCCCTCCAAACTTCTAATTTAAGTAATGTCAACTACATATACCCCATGAACTCATCCTCATACCACTTGCTGACTTATAAGAAAAAAAAAACATAAGGAGATTTTTTTTTAAAATATGGCATCATTGCCATTAGAGGCCTCAGGGCTTGATGAAAGTGTAGAAGGTGAAGCATCTGCCCTTGTAGTATCTACTCAACAGCCACATCACGAGCCTAGGCTCAGCAATGAAAAACGCTAAATCATAGCTGAATGGCTTTTAAGTCAGACAGTGGTTGGAAATCTTCCATGGGGGGCGAAGAAGAAAGCTGCACATAAGTTCAACGTTACCACAAGGACCATTTACAGCATCTGGAAAAAAGCCATGAATCAAGTAGCTCAAGGGCAGCCAATCAATGTCAGGACCAACAAACACAAATGTGGAAGACGCAAGGCAAAGGTCACTCTTCATCAGGTATCCTCTGTACCTTTATGTCAAAGGACATGTTTAAGAGTATTAGCTCAAGCACTTGATTTGCATTACACAACATTATGGAGGATAGTTAAAAAGGGGGGGGATTAAGGCCTCATACAAGTCCATTAAAACCAGATTTGGACATGAAGAAAAAGCTAAGAAGGTTAATGTGGGTCATAAGTTTACTTCAAAGAAACACATTGTACACAAACCCCACTTACATAGATATGAGAAATGTTGTTCATATAGATGAGAAATGGTTCTATATGACACAAAAAAGGGTCAGAGCATATCTACATCCAAAGGAAAAAACACCATGGAGGAAGATTAAAAACAAAAACTTCATCCCAAAAGCCATGTTCATGGCTGCAGTTGCAAGACCAAGGTGGAACCAAGATGGTTCTTGTGCATTTGACGGGAAGATTGGCATATGGCCTTTCACAAAACAAGTTCCAGCACAAAGATCATCAGATATTAGGCCTAGGGGAACTCTAGAAACAAAGCCCATTGATGCAGTAACAAAAGATGTGATTAGAGACATGTTGGTAAACAAAATCATGCATGTTATCAGGGAGAAATGGCCAAATGACCTTAGCAAGGTCATATACATACAACAAGATAATGCACCATGTCACATAACCAATGATGATCTAGTATTTCAGCAACACAGACTACTAGATGGATTTGATTCAGGTTGATGCAACAACCACCTGACAGCCCAGACATGAATATTTTAGATTTAGGTTACTTTAGAGTACTTCAAACATTGCAATACAGAAAATCACCAAGAAAAATTGACCAACTTATTGCTGCTGTTAATGAGTCATGGGAAGAACTACATCCAAAGACTCTAAGTAATGTGTGGATGTCACTTCAATTCTATCTAAATGAAGTTATCAAAGTTTGTGGAAATAATGAATATGATGAACCCCATGCAAAGAAGTCACAACTTGAAGATTAAGGGTGCTGCCAGAAGAGGTTGGTCCATCTGTTGAAGATGTTCATAAAGCAATTCAATTTATTGCTGAACATATGAATGGCAACTGAACATCTCACAACAAGAAGATGAAGAATAGGTATAAAGTTTTTGTGAAGGTAGAAAGTTTCTGTGAAGTTAGAAAGTTTTTGGGAAGGTAGAAGAGTTTTTGTGAAGCTTTTATGAAGAAAATGTAGTTAGTTTTTGTGAAGCTTTTGTGAAGAAAATGTAGTAAGTTTTTGTGAAGGGAAAACACACAACTTTTTGTAAACATTTTGAAGCCATATGCATATGATATATATTCTGCTTGGGCTATCACATTTTTATATTTACAAGTCCATCATGCATGTCATACACATCAATGATCAAATAAACCTCTCACATAGTTGGTCACTGAGGTTGTCAAATGAGGTGGCAATAACACAAGCATAACCCAAGAAGAATCAAGCTTTATGCTACTGTGGTGGCTACAATGAGCCTGCATCACAGAGCTACCCTCAAAACTCTAAGTAGGATACACTTAGTTAGCCTCACTACATTTGACTAAAGAATGGCCATATAAAACTCATCATCATCACAGGCACCAACATGACTCTAATCACAGACTAACAAGAGCCATAACCACATTCACTTTCATTTCAATCATCATACAAGCATAAATCAGAGCAATCATTTGCAAAAACAGAACACTACTATAAACAGAATACTACTATAAACAGAACACTACTATATCATATGCAAATTCACTCATACTAAAAACAAAACACTACATCATGCAACTTAAACGTACCCCCTTGAAAAAAAAATCTAATCTCATACAAACATACTCCCTCAAAAAAAATTCTACCAGCAAAACAGAGAAAGCAGAGAAAAAAATACACGAAAATAATACTCCTAATATCAGCAGCAGCAAAACAGAGAAAGCAGGAAAAAAAAAAAAGAGAAAGCAGAAAAAAAAAACACGACAACCCTAATATCTACCAGCAGCAAAACCACATTCAATTTCATTTCAGAAATTAATTGACAAAACAGAGAAACACAAAATATAAATAGTTCAAGGAAACTCCCTCGAAGGCTGACAATGCTTAAGTTTCACCGCCGGAAAATATATTTTCAAATTGTTGTAAATTTCCTCCGGCGACGGTAAGGGAAATTCATCAACTTCAGCCTCAGATCTGGAGACTTCTCTGTCAGGAGTGTCTGGAACAATTAATTCTTCTTCTTCCTCACTGTTCAAAGCTTCATATGAAGGACTTTGCGGACTCTCTGAGTCTGGAACAAAAAGTTCCTCTACTTCATCATCATCGCAAGGTGTTTGAGGACTGTAAGATTCTTCAAAAATCTCCGGAATTGCCTTTTCAGCCATGATCGACTCTAAACAGAGTAATTAGTACCTAGAAAATTCGCAAAGCATACCCAGAAAATTTGCAAATTTTACCCACAAAATTCACAAAGATCGACTGTTGAATTTGCAAGAACGTGTTTGATTTTACGAGAACAGTTTGTGAGATAGAGAGAGAAATTGAGAGAACAGAGTGTTTTGATTTTAGATCTAGGGTTCTTGAAATGGAGAACATGAGAGGGGCGTTTTGTTTAGATCTCGGGTTTGTGAGATAGAGAGAGAAATTGAGAGAGAGAGAGAGCTAAAAAGTCGTTGGAGGAATTGAAGAACAGTGAATTGAATGGGAGAATTGAATGGGTGGTTGAGGACTTGGATAGTCAGAAAGGAGAAAGATCGAGAATAAGTAAGAGAGGAGAGAGATGGGATGGAATCTAAATGGCAGAGTTGGGGACTGCTATGGATTATTTTATTATTTTGGTTAGGTATTAGATGTAAATATTAGTTAGTAGATGAGGGTATTGTTGGAATATTTCATAGCCTTAAATAGATAGATTCAAAGTGAGAAGGTTAAAAAAAACACACTAAAACGGAAAGTGAGAAAGATAAAAAAAACAGAGGGAGTATATATGTAATAGAATTTTAATCACTTCAATAGTATTTATCTAATTTCATGAAAATTATAATCCAACAAACAATATATCAATATAACGAGAACAAATCTACAGTTCGATCGATTAATTAAATATAATCATAACAATTTCGAATGAAATATTTTCCATAATGAAATTTAGATGTAAAATTGAATCAAATTTCTTAAAAAAAAATGAAAAACTTAACGAAATTCTAACCTTCTTCTCCCATATTGTATGCGTCTCTCGATCTGATCTTGAGTGCTGAATTTCACTGATAATCAGGGACGAAATCACTGAATTGATATTGACAAAAAAAAAATTTAGTAATTGCGTCATGAAAGCAAAGTAACCGAAAAGAGGGAGAGGAGAGAGAAGGTTATGCATGACAGCGTGAGTGAGAGTGCGTGAGAGGTGTAGTTAGGTTGTTTTAGTTTTTAATCTTGGCCATTAAATGAGGCATGATCTAAGGGTTGGCATTTCTTCTCACTTCTCATGTAAAACACCGTTCTCACATGAAATCAATTATATATATATATATATATATATATATATATATATATATATATATATATATCCAATTTTTTGGCTCTGTGCAAAACTAAATATATACCATGGTTTGAATTTGGTAACTAGCTTTTGGGCGTCATTGTCATAGGCTTTTGGTCTTCCATGTCGTCATACATGCAAAAAAGTATTTGGTAACTGGCTTTTTGGGTAGCATTTCAGCTTAAACTAAAAGCTGATGAATTCAGTAACTTTTCTAATTGGCTTTTGGATTTTGCATTTATTTGACACTAAACAGCCAATCGGCAGCTAATATTACCAAACACTTTTATAAACAACTAATATTCAAACGTTAATATAAAAAGCTAGTAAAAGCAGCAGATCAATCAGTTGAATAAGACAACCAATATCTAACAGCTATTGCCAAACGCCCTAATATATGGGGTTGTTTGGCAATCGACTGTTGGCTGTTGGCTGTTGGCTGTTGGCTGGTTTAGTTGGCTTGTTTGACTGGCTGAAAGCATTAGCTGTATGTATTGGCTTTTTAAGTTGGCTGTTAAAGCCAGCTGTTTGCAAAAGTGTTTGGCAAAATTAATTGTGGTTGTTGGCTGTTTATTAGGGAGTTTGTGAGCCAACAAGCCAATCCAAAAAGCTGCTCCAGGCAGCTTTTTTATTTTGGCTTAAAAGCCAGCTTTTCAGCCAACCAAAAACCAATAACCAAACACTTTTTTTTGGCTGTTTGACCAAATTGAAAAGCCAAAAGCCAATGAAAAAGCCAGTTACCAAACATGGCCTAAGCTAAACCATTTCTTTTCTTCTTCTTCTTTTTTTTTTTTTTAGTTTTGTCAACCAATAAAAACAAGGGACGCCTACGCAAAAATAGCCAAATGGCTTGTTCTCTTTGGCATAAAACAGCTGAACTGAACTGAACTGAATTAAATTATAACTAATTAATAGTAATGATTATCATTTCTGAACGGAACTGAACTGAACTGATTTAAATTATAACTAATTAATAGTAATGATTATCATTTCTGAACTGAACTGAATTGAACTGAACTGAAAATAAGCTGGGGAGAATAGGCCCAAACTTCACATTAGTTGTGCACTTATACTTTTAAAAAAACTGAAACAGTTGAATGTAAAACCCATCTCAATTCCACTCCTCGATACTCTCACATCCGTTCCATCTTCTCCCCTTACCAAATTAAAATTTGGAAAATTTCCATGTAGATGAATTCCTTCCAAAACAGATAATTCTTCCATCTTTAATTAAATCCCCCTTTTTTCCTGTATTTCACACTCTTAAAATCTCTTTCTTCTATTTTCGATCTTATTCAATCAGTTAATCTTCTAATTAATCTTGACAATTGAAAATGATTTCCCCCCATAAACGATAATTTCTTGTACAAGTTCTAATGGAATTTAATTTACATATGAATTAAGCTCTTTCCATGAACTCCATATCTCACCAATTTCATTTGTTTATCTGGGTTTTTTCACTATCATTGGACTCGAAAACTCTGTTAATTTTGCAAAATCTGGGTATTTCACTATTCTATTCTTAAACCCTAGAAAAGAATTCAATTTTTGACAGCCAAGGAATAGATGTAAAACAACAATCTGGGTAATTCGTCTTCACTCTCTAGTAATTTGGTTAATAGGGCAAGTTGTCTGTACTTTCTATAATTTACTTAATATAAATTCTAGAAATAATGAAACTAGAGTTTTCTTGCCTACTTGTGTAAAATTCAATTCTTTGGCATTGGCGTTATACTTTAAACAATAAAATTGCAAATAGAGAAGTGTAGTAGGGTAGTTTTGGTTGATAATTGATATTGACTTGTTATGCAACATTTTGTTATCTAAATTAATTCTCTGTAATTATTAGTGAGAAGTTTAGAATTTTGAGCTCCTCTTACTGAATTTTTTTGTGATGTTGATATGTAAAATTTCATATTTGTAAATTTAGGAGGTGATTAATGTTTAGGTTGATCTTGATATCCGATTCTTAGATGTGGTTTTAGAAGTTCTATTGGATTGTTTTATGTACACTTGATAGGTAGACTTTCATAATTTATAAAATAACTTCGAAGTTGGAAAGGTCCCATATTTCTTAGTTCGCCCCAGGGCCTTCAAAATGTCAGGAACGACCCTGAAAGTAAGATCAATAGATCATGAGCATCCTCAATGACCTGCCAACTTTAGAACAAAAAAAATTATTACATAGCCAGTACTATCATTGTCATTGAATCCCGATGGCAAAATGATATGATCGGCTACGTAAAAGATGCAATCGCTGCTAGCTATATGCTTCTCTGTCGGCGCAGGACAGCTTGTTAGAAGTTTATACTTCCTCCGTTTTTTAAAGGTTGCAACAAAAGGGTATTATTTATGAGACATAAAAAATTCCTTTGTTGCAACTAAATGTAAACGGAGGAAGTAGTTGTTTGGTTCGGATGATGTTCTAATTTTTATGATGAGGTAAAAAGATGTATTGATTAGGGTTGCGATTTTGTTACAATTCTATTTATCAACAGTAATGTACTAAAGTGGATACTAAAAAAAAATTCCCGCCTAAAACTTATTTTATTTTATATAAAGGGTTTTTCTAACCTATGCAACTGTTTGTTTTTACCTTTATTCAACAAAATTGATACATGGCATAATTGTTGATCTTCTTTTTATATTTGGCAAGTAGATATTTGTTCTTTATTACACACACTCTCATGTTGGCTTATCTACAACTACCTTAATTAATTTATGATATCATGTTGTGGTTTTCCACTCTTTTGCACAAAAAAAAAAGTTTTGCTATTCATAGCCCTAAGGGCTATGCATAAAAATCAACAAATGAATATAATAAATGTGAGCTACAAATTGAAAATTGAAATACACATTTATTATATGAAAAATAAATTTGGCGTGCAACCTACATGGGTGTAAAGCAATATATCCAAAACGAAATTACTTCACAATCAAGTCAGAAACAATTTTTGAAGCCATTTAAGTAAATCAACAAGGCAACAACTAAAAAGCACATATGATTTTTATTTCGTATTTATATCGTTTTTAATTCATTTCAGTAGTTATTTGTGTATCATCACATCATGATTCTAATGTAAGTATCACAACACACTAAGGGACGAGAAGCTATGCGGGGGAGGGGGTGGTGGGATGCTTGGAGGAAGCGCGCGGGGGGGGGAAATGCCTGGGGTAGGGTTACGGGTTGTGGGGGGCTGCAAAAGGGGGGGCTTGGGGCTAGGAAGGTGGGTGGCGGCGGGGGGACATAAGAGAGAGGAGAGAGGGGGGAGGGGTGAGGGAGGTGAGGGGGGGGAAAGGGGAAGGAGGGAGCGTAGGGGGCTGGAGGGTGGGGAGGGGAGGGGGTTGTTGATGGGCGTGTGGTGGGGCTACAGGGGTGGGGTGGGGGTGCTGGTGAGGGGTAGTGGTAGTGGTGGCTATGTGGTGGTGATTATGGAGGAAGAAGAAGTATAGGAGGGAGAAAAAAGAAAAAAAAATACCGTATAAACACAGGCGATTTAAGATAGGCGGCAAATAGCATGGAGGTTAATTATTTAATTTATTATCTTATAGTGTATCAAATTTTTACGCAATATTGAAATATTATTATGCATTCAGAAAAGTTGGAATAAGAAGTTCTTATTAAACAAAAAAAAACTCCGTGCAATAAGGATTGCAAAAGTTTTAAGTGTTAAATTTCCTTAAACATAATATTTAGAGATTTACAAAGTTATAATACAACAAGGATTGCAAAATCTATAAGGGTTAGTTCAACAACAATTAATTGTCACGAATATCTTTTATTTTAGATGACATGTGCGATGTTCAGTCAATGAAGTGTACACCAACATCAGATGGGTTTATTGATACTATATCACAAAAGAGAGGGGTTGAGCAAGACTACAGAATTCTGGAGCGGTAATGGTTGCATGAACGAGCGCCAGTAATAGTGCAAATTGTCACTTTATCTGAACCTCTGGATGAAGCAATGGGTTAAGCGAATATTTTTTCATTAGATAGAATGAACTATAGTGTTAGAGAATCTAATAAATGGTCCTACAAACTTAAATAAAACTAACAACCAAAGTGGCACACTATACGATACGTACCATTTTGTTTATTTTATATTCCTTATTAAAAACAAAAAAGGGTTCAGAAAATTCATTCAAATTCATATAACTTCACATAAAATCTAATAAAAATTAATAAGCCCGGGTAAGTTCAGAAAAAGTCTATTCAACAAAAATAAGAAGAAAATAAAGTTCGACGTACTCATAAAATAAGGTCTAATAAATTCAGATATTTTTGTTCAAATAAATTCGGTTAAGATCTAATAATGGCTAATAAGTTCAAAAGGTAGGTTTATTTCCAAATTTAAGAAAATCAATTTATTATATTATTGAGATATTTATGCAATCCTATTAATCATACTATATAAGTTAAAACATTCATAAATCAAAACTTGATGTGTTGAATTACCTTAGACATAATATTTAGATTTACAAAGTAATAATACAACAAGGATTGCAAAAGGTAAAAGTGTTAGTTCAACAACAATTAATTGTCAAGAATATTTTTTACTTTAGATAACACGCGCGGTGTACTGTCAATGAAGTGTACACCAATATTAGATGGGTTAATTGATACTATATCACAAAAGATAGGGGTTGAGCGAGACTACGGAATTCGGGAGCGGTAATGGTTGCATGAAGGAATGCCAGTAATAGTGCAAATTGTCATTTTTATCTGAACCTTTGATTGAAGCAATGGGCTAAGCGAATACTTTCTCATTAGACAGGTTGAACTATAGTGTTAGAGAATCTAATAAATGGTTCTACAAACTTAAATAAAAGAACAACCAAAGTTGGACACTAAACGATACGGTATTATTCTGTTTATTTTTTATTCTTTATTAAAGACAAAAAAAAGTTCAATAAATTCACTCAAATTCATATAAGTTCACATAAAATCTACTAAAAATTAATAAGTTCGGGTAAGTTCATCCAAAGTCAGTTCAGCAAAAGTAAGAAGAAAATAAAGTTCGACGTACTAATAAAATAAGGTCTAATAAATTCGGATAATTTTGTTCAAATAAATTCGGTTAAGGTCTAATAATAACTAATTAGTTGAAAAAGTTTGGTTTATTTCCAAATGTAAGAAAATTGTTTAATTATATTATTGAGACATTTATGCAATCCTATTAATCATACTATATAAGTTTAAAAAGTCATAAATCCAAACTTGATGTGTTGAATTTCCTTGAATATAACATTTAGATTTACAAAGTTATAAGACAATATGGATTGCAAAAGGTATAAGGGTTAGTTCAACAACAATTAATTGTCACGAATATCTTTTACTTTTTAGATAACACGCGTGATGTTCAGTCAATGAAGTGTACACCACATCAGATCGGTTAATTGATACTATATCACAAAAGAGAGGGGTTGAGCAACACTACAGAATTCGGGAGCGGTAATGGTTGCATGAACGAGTGCCAGTAATAGTGCAAATTGTCATTTTATCTGAACCTCTGGATGAAGCAATGGGTTAAGCGAATATTTTTTCATTAGATAGAATGAACTATAGTGTTAGAGAATCTAACAAATGGTCCTACAAACTTAAATAAATCTAACAACCAAAGTGGTACACTATACGATACGTACCATTCTGTTTATTTTATATTCCTTATTAAAAACAAAAAAGGGTTCAGTAAATTCATTCAAATTCATATAACTTCACATAAAATCTCATAAAAATTAATAAGCCCGAGTAAGTTCAGAAAAAGTCTATTCAACAAAAAATAAGAAGAAAATAAAGTTCGACGTACTCATAAAATAAAGTCTAATAAATTAAGATATTTTTGTTCAAATAAATTCGGTTAAGATCTAATAATGGCTAATAAGTTCAAAAGGTAGGTTTATTTCCAAATTTAAGAAAATCAATTTATTATATTATTGAGATATTTATGCAATCCAATTAATCATACTATATAAGTTAAAACATTCATAAATCAAAACTTGATGTGTTGAATTACCTTAGACATAATATTTAGATTTACAAAGTAATAATACAACAAGGATTGCAAAAGGTAAAAGTGTTAGTTCACCAACAATTAATTGTCAAGAATATATTTTACTTTAGATAACACGCGCGGTGTACTGTCAATGAAGTGTACACCAATATTAGATGGGTTAATTGATACTATATCACAAAAGATAGGGGTTGAGCGAGACTACGGAATTCGGGAGCGGTAATGGTTGCATGAAGGAGTGCCAGTAATAGTGCAAATTGTCATTTTTATCTGAACCTTTGATTGAAGCAATGGGCTAAGCGAATACTTTCTCATTAGACAGGTTGAACTATAGTGTTAGAGAATCTAATAAATGGTTCTACAAACTTAAATAAAAGAACAACCAAAGTTGGACACTGTACGATACGGTATTATTCTGTTTATTTTTTATTCTTTATTAAAGACAAAAAAAAGTTCAATAAATTCAATCGAATTCATATAAGTTCACATAAAATCTACTAAAAATTAATAAGTTCGGGTAAGTTCATCCAAAGTCAGTTCAGCCAAAATAAGAAGAAAATAAAGTTCGACGTACTAATAAAATAAGGTCTAATAAATTCGGATAATTTTGTTCAAATAAATTCGGTTAAGGTCTAATAATAACTAATTAGTTGAAAAAGTTTGGTTTATTTCCAAATGTAAGAAAATTGTTTAATTATATTATTGAGACATTTATGCAATCCTATTAATCATACTATATAAGTTTAAAAAGTCATAAATCCAAACTTGATGTGTTGAATTTCCTTGAATATAACATTTAGATTTACAAAGTTATAATACAACATGGCTTGCAAAAGGTATAAGGGTTAGTTCAACAACAATTAATTGTCACGAATATCTTTTACTTTTTAGATAACACGCGTGATGTTCAGTCAATGAAGTGTACACCACATCAGATCGGTTAATTGATACTATATCACAAAAGAGAGGGGTTGAGCAAGACTACAGAATTCGGGAGCGGTAATGGTTGCATGAACGAGTGCCAGTAATAGTGCAAATTGTCATTTTATCTGAACCTCTGGATGAAGCAATGGGTTAAGCGAATATTTTTTCATTAGATAGAATGAACTATAGTGTTAGAGAATCTAACAAATGGTCCTACAAACTTAAATAAATCTAACAACCAAAGTGGTACACTATACGATACGTACCATTCTGTTTATTTTATATTCCTTATTAAAAAGAAAAAAGGGTTCAGTAAATTCATTCAAATTCATATAACTTCACATAAAATCTAATAAAAATTAATAAGCCCAGGTAAGTTCAGAAAAAGTCAGTTCAACAAAAAATAAGAAGAAAATAAAGCTCGACGTACTCATAAAATAAGGTCTAATAAATTAAGATATTTTTGTTCAAATAAATTCGGTTAAGATCTAATAATGACTAATAAGTTCAAAAGGTATATTTATTTCCAAATTTAAGAAAATCAATTTATTATATTATTGAGACATTTATGCAATCCTATTAATCATACTATATAAGTTAAAACATTCATAAATCAAAACTTGATGTGTTGAATTTCCTTAGACATAATATTTAGATTTACAAAGTAATAATACAACAAGGATTGCAAAAGGTAAAAGTGTTAGTTCAACAACAATTAATTGTCAAGAATATTTTTTACTTTAGATAACACGCGCGGTGTACTGTCAATGAAGTGTACACCAATATTAGATGGGTTAATTGATACTATATCACAAAAGATAGGGGTGGAGCGAGACTACGGAATTCGGGAGCGGTAATGGTTGCATGAAGGAGTGCCAGTAATAGTGCAAATTGTCATTTTTATCTGAACCTTTGATTGAAGCAATGGGCTAAGCGAATACTTTCTCATTAGATAGGTTGAACTATAGTGTTAGAGAATCTAATAAATGGTTCTACAAACTTAAATAAAAGACCAACCAAAGTTGGACACTATACGATACAATACCAGTCTGTTTATTTTTTATTCTTTATTAAAGACAAAAAAAAGTTCAATAAATTCAATCAAATTCATATAAGTTCACATAAAATCTACTAAAAATTAATAAGTTCGGGTAAGTTCATCCAATGTCAGTTCAGAAAAGATAAGAAGAAAATAAAGTTCGACGTACTAATAAAATAAGGTCTAATAAATTCGGATAATTTTGTTCAAATAAATTCGGTTAAGGTCTAATAATAACTAATTAGTTGAAAAAGTTTGGTTTATTTCCAAATGTAAGAAAATTGTTTAATTATATTATTGAGACATTTATGCAATCCTATTAAGCATACTATATAAGTTTAAAAAGTCATAAATCCAAACTTGATGTGTTGACTTTTCTTAAATATAACATTTAGATTTACGAAGTTATAATACAACATGGATTGCAAAAGGTACAAGGGTTAGTTCAACAACAATTAATTGTCATGAATATCTTTTACTTTAGATAACACGCGTGATGTTAAGTCAATGAAGTGTACACCACATCAGATCGGTTAATTGATACTATATCACAAAAGAGGTTGCATGAAGGAGTGCAAGTAATAGTGCAAATTGTCATTTTATCTAAACCTTTGAATGAAGGAATGGGTTAAGCGAATACTTTTTCATTAGATATGTTGAACTATAGCGTTATAGAATCTAATAAAGGGTGTATAAACTTAAATAAAAGAATAACCAAAGTGGTACACTATGTACGGTACCAATTTGTTTATTTTTTTAGTCCTTATTAAAAACAAAAAAAAGTTCAATAAATTCAGTCAATATCGTATAAGTTCACATAAAATCTAATAAAAATTAATATGCCTGGGTAAGTTCAGAAAAAGTCAGTTCAGCAAAAATAAGAAGAAAATAAAGTTCGACGAACTCATAAATAAGGTCGAATAAATTCGGATAATTTTGTTCAAATAAATTCGGTTAAGGTCTAAAAATGACTAATGAGTTCATAATGGTAGGTTTATTTCCAAATGTAAGAAAATCGAATGATTATATTATTGAGACATTTACGTAATCCAATTAATCATACTATATAAGTTTAAACAGTCATAAATCCAAACTTATTGTGTTGAATTTCCTTAAATATAATGTTTAGATTACAATACCAACTGTAGTAATACTCCCTCCATTTTTTTTATTCTGCACACTTTGCTTTTTGATATATTTCATTTTAATCTACCATTTGTGCATTTTCTATTCTTGATAACATGTTTCAGCTACTTTTTCCTCTTTTTCAACCCATGTCATCTTCTTTTTAATATTTTAACCCATTTTTCAGTTTCTCTCTCTCATTTTTCAGGATCTCTCCCTACCTTTTCATTTTGAGTTTTTCAGTTTCTCACTTTATTAGTTTTTATGTATATTAAAATTCAAATTTCTATAGAAATAGGTATATTAAGACAAATTTGCTCAGCAACAGGTGAAGTCGATACATAGGTGTGGTATGGTTTACCTCTATCAATCATTGACAATGTCAAATACACTTCGTACAATGATTCATTTATGAATGTTAAATATATGTTAATTACTATATAGACAAGTATATTACTACTTAAATTTTTGGCGCTCAATACATCTATTTACCTTTTTATTTAGTTTTTATTGTATGCACATCATTATATAATGTTCAAAAAATTGGGTTGATATTGGTGTTGATAGTTTTAGATGATATGATGCATTGCAATAATAAAGTAAAATTTTGTTTAATAAGTATTTTAGGGTAGGGTAGGGTGGGGTAGGGTAGGGTAGGGTAGGTAGGGTGGGGTGGGAGCTGCAAGGGTAGGGTAGAGTGGGGGTAGGGGTTGTGGTGGGATTGGAGCGGGGGTTGTAAGGGTGGGGTGAAGGTGCTGTGGGGGTTGGTGATAGTGTCGTGGGGGCAGTGATAGTGGTGGCTAGGTGGTAGTGGTTATGGAGGAAGAAGAACTAGGAGAGGGAGAAAAAAGAAAAAAAAATACGATATAGATATGGGCGACAAATAGCATGTATGTTTATATTTTAAGGAATTGGTTAATTTCGAAAAAAAGGCATTTGATTGAAAAAAAAAATAGATGCAATAATGAACAAATGACAAAAAAATTAAGTAAAACCAATTTAGTAAAACGAAGTATAATGAAATTTTTAATAAAGGGAGAAGTAATAACCTGGGTGACACTAAATATAGGGCAATATGAATCGAATCCCGTAAATCCATGGTGCTGTAATGAATAATTAACAAGCAAGAAATCTTTTCAAACTTGGTCTCAATTGTTTTCGTCCTTTGTCTCTCGAATCACCTCCAGTTCCATCGTCAGCTCGAATACCAAATCAACTAAAGAAAAGCGACATGGAAGTTGGGGGATTGCACTTCGAAATTCACTAACATCTATAAGATAGTGAAGGTTGTTTGGTTTGCCTAAAGTATCCAAAATTGAAATTTCCCTTTTTAAATTCAAGGAAGAAAGATTGGGATCAAGAATTTTGTTGGGTGTTTTTTTATTTTTTAATGGATGAGGAAATTCAGCAGAATAGATGATTGTGTGAGCCGTGAAGTTAGCGTTTAGAGATAAGGGGGGTAAATCTTACCTATATTTGTGTTGGAATTGGGTATATGATTTAGGGAAATAACATGTGGGACCGATATAACGAGAAAATACATTTAGCAACAAAATGCTGAATTATCTAATGAAAACCTAATATTGTATGGATGTCAAAATGCGAAGTTGAATGTTTTCGAGAGTTAAAAGAATTTGATTTCTCGATAGTTAAATAAAAGAATTGTAGTTCTTAGATCCTGTTGCTACCGCTTTCCAAGAAGTGAGGGAGCCCACGAAAGGCGCCCGAACGTTTCTGAAGAAGCTAGTAACAAAAGAACTTCCTTTTTAGGTTAAAAGCGAGTAGTTCGTATGAGATCAATAAGTAGAGGAAGTCTTCTGATCTCATTGTATTGAACGATTCCGGTTGCTTTATTTCTGCCCCCCGCCCCTTTCTCGTACTCCAAAAAGGCAGAGAAAGAGGGCAAGGGGCAGTCAACAAACTTGTTCCTTCGGTTCCCCCTTAGGGGGTCAAGGGGGGAAAGAAAGGGGGGTCACAGGGGGGATTTTATCCCCTTTGCTCGCCCGTTCAATTTCCGGAAGGAAATTGAATTAGGGCGTTCCGCTTTTAGGGGGGTCGCAGGGGGGATTTTATCCCCTTTGCTCGCTCGTTCAATTATTATAAGTGTTAAAATATATTAAAAAAATTACTTACGAAGTTCATTGTATCATAAAGATAAAAGTTATTAGTAAATACGTCCTCTGTTCTAAAATGAGAATAAAGGAGAGGAGAGCGATAGAGAGAAATATAAGAGGGATCCATATGATGAAGATAGAGAAAGATAATGTAATTGCCAAAAAAATCATACTTATCAAACAAAAAAAATGCCGTGCATCATGCACGGGTCCAAGAGCTAGTTACTTATATAATAGCGATTCTTATAACTTTTATTTTCTCTTAACTCATTTCAATTCCTTTATTACTACTACTAATTATTGAAATTTCGTAATCATTGTGCCCAAAGTATTATATGAAAATTAATTTGGGAATTAGAGATTAACCTATTACACGTGAAATGCAGGCGACTATAGAAGATGATCCAATTCATGATCTTATACAAATCGTTGACGAAGGAGCATCCGACACATGTACAGCAAAGCAAATTAAATAGTTGCACAGTGTAGCCAATCTAGGTCATCACCTTCAATATAAAAGTAATGAAGATGTTAAACCTTATGCAAAGAAGCTATCTTTATTTATTCTTACTTAATGCAGGATTTTACTTCATATGTTGATGACTTGATGTCAATATTCTGATATCTTGAGTGATCTTGTAAATAATTATGTCATCTTATCTTTCTTTATTAGGAACGTAGACTGCAGACACGCAGTAGTTTGGGTGTATAATTCTCCTAATCTTAACTAGCTTTCTTTGCACGCGATGCGTGCGTGCATTATTTTGGCAATTATTCTTAATTTCATCTAGATATAATTTACAATCATCATTAATTTTTAATCAAATATCATTTGTAAATACAAAATATAAAAATTACTTGATGAAGAAGTTGTTTTCTTGGTATTTTTATGACTTGTTAATGGATGTTGGTATTGTTATTGCATTTCAAAGTTTAGGTAGAATTAAAATTTTATGTCTTTGGTTTTGTAATTGATTTGAAGACTGCTTTAGTTATGTTAATTTATTCTTCAATCATAAACTTTTTATTTCACTACACATATTTTTATGACAGTTTATTTTAGCTACTTTGAACTTCCTTTAATATACATACTTTAAATTAGGAAGGGTTATGATTGAGGAAAATCTCAAAATCTTAATAGGTAATAATTTTTAATTAAGGGTTAAAAAGTCTTTTCAAAGGGGGATACCATTGCTCCCCCCCTTGGCTTATATAATAGAGATTAGCAAACGAAGGCTCTTGTGAGACATATTGTCCCTGATGACCTATGCGGCTATGCCCTAGATGCACTAGAACTAGGGAGACTTCAGCCCATCTTATTCGGGCCTTGATGTATCTATTTTATATAGATTATTTAGCTCTACTCCTTTAGCTTTGATAGTTGATTTGAGCTCATTGGAGCTCGATTCTTGAGCTATTTGATATGTTTGGACTTGTTTCCGTGTGTTAGATGTTTTTGTGTAGATTAAGCGTTTAGCACCCTCATTTGAGTTGCAGAACGGAAGTCCAACGGTCCACTTATAGCCCATAGAAGATCCAAGAGATTGCACAAGTGATTCGGACAAGATTACACCAAAGAAAGAGCGAAAAACACTCTCGCCTGGTCGACCGGGCGGTTTTGCCCGACCGGGCGAGCCACAAAAGTTTTGCTACTTATGAGTTTTGTTCGCCCGGTCAATCGGGCGAGAAGAGACGATATTCTGCTTGCGCGCCCGACCGGGCGGATCTGCCCGGTTGACCGGGCGAAATTACTTCTTAGTCGTAGTTCTTTAATCACCGCCGCCCGACCGGGCGGTTTTCTCGGGACGGGTTTATTTGCTTTTTTAGCCGGTTTTGTAAGAAAAGTATAAATAGGTTTTTAGTAATTCCAATTAGACTATCTTATTATCTACGTTTTTAGGGCTAAACACTTAGTTTCTCTCTCTCTAGTTTGTATTAACTCTTGCCCTTGAAGATTATAAAGATCATCGATTTTGGTATTCATTGTTCTTGAATCATTCGGTATTTTTCTTTACTTTGTTTAATTTAATGAATTCTTTTACTTTGATTATGTTTATTGATTTTATTATTATCATGAGTGAGTAGTCTTTTTCTAGGGCTTAGAGAGGGAAGCCATGTTTATACCTTTTTGATTATGGTTTAAGGTTCTTCGTTATTTGGATTGAATTAGAATAATTCCTATTGATTTGTTATGCTTGTTTAATTCATGTAATTGCGCAATATCATGAGTTATGTTTAGCTAATAAGAATTAGAATCGAAAGATCGTATTCATTAGAGGCGTGTTACAATAGGTAGATTTGATTATGTTAAGCGACCGTACTGGCATATGTTAATCTAAGAGTTGTTAATGCCTGACCAAGGATTAACGAAATACTTTATTTATTCGAACTTCAATCCAAGTATTGTCGAACTATATTGTAGTGATTAAATTGGTATAAGCATGGTGGACCGATCGATTGCCCTAGGTTTTTAATTATTTGATAAATTTCCATCTTTTTGTGTTATAGTTTATTCTAGTTTAGTTATTAATTCTTCAATCAATTTCCTCTCTTGAAGTAGTTAGATAATTGAGCATAAATATGTAGAACTCCTCTCCCTGTGGATCGACCCGTATTTGCTAGTTTCTGCTAGACAGACACCGTGCACTTACGGTATATTTTAAAACCCATCAGGCCTGCTCATATTCGGTAGATGTTTGGGCCCTTTGTGCCAGAAGGAATTCGATTCCGTGTCGTTTGTATTGCATAAGGTAAACGTTATATACAATATACAAGAGGTAAGTTAGGCTGCAAATCAGCCAACTAATATGGTAACTAAATATACACTAACTAAATGAGAGAGATACTATAATATATACAAGATATATATTCTAACACACCCCCGCAGTCGAAGCGGGAGGATCTCGTATGCTTAGACTGTCCCTGAAATCATCAAATAAAACGCGCGGAAGCCCTTTTGTAAAAATATCAGCGATTTGGTAACGGGATGGGACATGAAGCACACGTACTTCGCCGCGAGCTACTTTTTCACGGACGAAGTGAATATCCATCTCAATGTGTTTAGTGCGTTGATGGTTAACAGGATTACTGGATAAGTAGATAGCACTCACTTTGTCACGATAAACTAGAGTAGCCTTTTGAATAGGACAATGCAACTCTAGAAGCAAATTTCGGAGCCAGCAAGTATCAGAAACAACATTAGCAACACCTCTGTATTCTGCCTCAGCACTGCTACGGGAAAGAGTAGGTTGCCGTTTTGAAGACCAAGAAATCAAGTTGTCCCCGAGGAATACACAATAACCAGAGGTAGACCGACGGGTGTCAGGACAACCTCCCCAATCTGCATCTGTGTATGAGATAATACGATCAATTTTGGATTTGTACAAGTGTAGACCAAAAGAAAGGGTGCCCTGAATGTAGCGTATGATACGCTTAAGAGCACGCATATGCTCATTAGTCGGAGCATGCATATAAAGACAGATCTGTTGCACAGCATAGGAGATGTCTGGCCGAGTAAATGTGAGATATTGAAGAGCACCTGCAAGACTACGATACATAGTCGGATCATAATAAGGAGTGCCAGCTGTGGCACTAAGTTTAGACTTAGTGTCAACAGGAGTAGGACATGGACTACAGTTAGACATTCCTGCGCGTTCAATAATTTGAGCAGCATATTGTTTCTGAGATAAGAAAAGACTATGAGCATGAAGAGTCACGGCAATGCCCAAAAAGAAACTCAAAGGACCCAGATCCTTCATCGCGAACTCAGAAGCTAAGAGAGTCATAATATTCGTACGCAGACGATCAGAAGAAGCTGTAAGTATAATGTCATCCACATATAACAGAATATAAGCAACATCAGAACCATTCTTGTAGATGAATAAAGAGTGATCTGACTTACTGTGAGTAAACCCAATGGTAGCAACAAAATCAGCGAATCTTTGGTACCAAGCTCGAGGAGCCTGTTTCAAGCCGTACAAAGATTTCTTCAAAAGACAAACATGATCAGGATAGGTTTTATTACGAAACCCCATGGGTTGATGCATATAGACTGTTTCATTGAGATGACCATGCAAGAAAGCATTCTTGACGTCCATTTGATGAATGGGCCAAGATTTGGAAAAAGCAATACTAAGAACTGCTCTAATGGTGGCTTGTTTGACCACGGGACTAAAAAGTCTCATCGCAATCAATACCCTGCTGCTGAGTTTTCCCATCACCTACAAGACGAGCTTTATAACGCTCAAAAGAACCGTCAGATTTGTGTTTATGACGAAAAATCCACATAGACCGAATAACATTCACATTAGGAGGCCGAGGCACTAATTCCCAAGTCTTATTGTCAATTAAAGCATTAAATTCATCTAACATTGCATTCTTCCAATTATGATCACGAATAGCACTAATAGGATTTTTAGGGAAAGGAGAAATATCCGTAGTGGTAGAAACATGAAGATTGGAGGAATATTTGGGATTGGCTTTATAAATACCATTGATGGCACGAGTGGTCATGCGATTGGACATGGGATTTGTGGGCCTCTGTGGGTTGTGGGTGATGTGGAAGGGAGAGGGGTGAGGGTGGCAGCATTTTGCGGAGAGGAGAGACGTGAAAGCTGGCCTGCATGGTGAACTGGGTTGGGGAAATGGGGAGAGTTCACGGGTGCAATGGTAGGATTGGGCTGCATAGGAGACAGGCCCAAAGGAGAAGGGAGAGGGGAAGCGAAGGGAGCTGTAGCTGGAGAGGAGCGCTCAACAAGAGCTGGGCACGTGTGAGACTGCGGCCCAGTGTGAGAAGAACGCGGATGGGAGAGGGACGCGGGTTAAGGCTCAGTGACTGGGCTGGTGGGAGAGTTCGGCCCAGAAGGAGGAAGAGGGAGTGAACTGGGTTGAGACATGGGATTGGGCTCGGCAGTGTATGGAGTTTGGGCTGGAGAGATAAGAGGTAAGATGGAAGGATATAAATTATCACTCGGCCCAGAAGGGAAATTCATTTTCAACAAAACGAACATGGCGACAAATGATGATTTTACCACTCGATAGCTCATAGCATTTTGAGCCACGATGATTGGGAGCCAGTCCAATATATGCACAAGGAGTAGATCGCTCTTGTAATTTGTGAATGGTAGTAGAGGGGAATAAAGGGAAACATACACATCCGAAAACCCGCAAATCCAAATATGATAAAGGATTTGTGCGGGGGATAAGTAATTTAATACTTTGGAGGGGAGAATGTTGAGCAAATATGTGGCCATGGAGAGCGCATGGTGCCAAAAGGAGAGTGGCATAGATGCATGAGAGAGAATAGTGCGTATGATATTATTAATGGATTTGATGTGTCTTTCAGCCTTACCATTTTGAGGAGATGTATGAGGACAATAAAGACGATAAAGCATGCCATGGTGATCAAAGAACTGTTCAAGAGTACCATTCACATATTCCGTACAATTGTCACATTGAAACGATTTAATATTACGTTCAAATTGAGTTTGGACGAAAGCATGGAAAGACATGAATAACTGTTTGAACTGTGAATTCTTAGCAATAGGAAAAGTCCAAAGAAATTTGCTATAGTCATCAAGAAAAAGAACATAATAACGGTGCCCTGAAGAGCTAACAACAGGGGAAGTCCAAAGATCACTATGAATAATATCAAACGGCATGAAAGTGTAAGACAAAGAATCATAAAACGGAAGTTTGGTATGTTTCCCAAGAGGACAGGTTGAGCACAAAGATTTACAAGCCTTATTATAATCAATAAACTTATTACTACGCAGAGTATTGATGATAGCATCGCCAGGATGACCTAAACGATTGTGCCAAAGATCATGAGTAGCAAAAGCGGAATGATTGAATGAAGTGGCTTGAGAATTTGAGAAGAGTGGATATAAGTCCCCAACACTATCACATCTGATTATTCTGGTCCCCGTCTGTAAGTCATTAACAGAGAAACCTAAAAGGGTCAAAAGAAAAAGAACCATATTATTAGTGGTAAATTTTCGAACTGAGATCAGATTTTTAATAAGTTTAGGGGCATGTAACACATTTTTAAGGACAAGAGGAGGATGAGGTGGGGGTAAATTAGTGCTTCTATGACCAACAACAGGAATTAAATGACCATTACCAACAACAATGTTATGATTTTTAGTGCTTGAATTGAAATAAGAAGTGAGAATACTTGGATCCGCCGTCATGTGGGATGTTGCACCGGTGTCCATATAGTAGTTGCCGTCAGGTTGAGAGACCGAAAGAGCATGCATAGCAGCCTCAATGTCAGTCGGCATGTAGCTAGGAGTATAATGAGTGGATGAAGGATCCATAACATAAAAAGCTTGAGGTCTGGTCCCGAGTACACCAGGCCCAGCAGGAGGCCTTTGGGTCGAGTGAGTGGGCCGAGGCATCCAAGAGTAAGCAGGGAAGGGAGATGGGGGAATCGTCCACCCTCCCCAACTAGGTGACCATTGAGGCCATGGTGCTGCAGACGTGGAATGAGCCTGCTGATGGCTGCTGCTGACTGGACTGAACATGGGCCCCTCCATGCTGACTGGACCCCTTCCCCTTCCCTTGTATATATTATAGTATCTCTCTCATTTAGTTAGTGTATATTTAGTTACCATATTAGTTGGCTGATTTGCAGCCTAACTTACTTCTTGTATATTGTATATAACGTTTTCCTTATGCAATACAAACGGCACGGAATCAAATTCCTTCATGGTATCAGTTTGTTCGATCTTCTCCAACCGTAGCCTCTTTTCTCCTTCTTCCTAATCCTTTCTCATCTCCATGGCAGACTCTCAAAAATTCCATCCAGCCCTCACCATCACCAACGTGAAGTCCCTAGTTCCTGTCACGTTGGATAATGAACAGAGCATGTACCACTCTTGGGCTGCTTTATTCACTAATCTTGCTAGGGTTCATGATCTCTATGATCACTTGGTTCCACCCACAGAGGAGCCCGCCAAGGCTGCCCATGCCAAGGCCAAATCCGATGATCTCGCGTTATGGAAATGCCTTGATGCTGCAGTACTTCAATGGATTTACGGTACGATCTCTCGTGACCTTCTTCATGCTATTCTTAAGCGTGATGACACTGCCGAGGCGGCATGGAAACGCCTTGAAGCTTTATTCCAGGACAATAAGGCCTCTCGTGCTACTCATCTTGAAGATGATTTTACCAATGCCGCTTTCGAAGATTTTAATTCCATAGACACTTATTGCACTCATCTTCAGTCCCTTGCGGACAGATTTGGTGACGTCGAAGCCTCGGTGTCGAATAGTAGATTGGTTTTGCGGCTCACCGGCTCTCTTCCGAAGCTTTTAGTGGTACCGTGGATTTTATCCAAAACCAAGAACCACTTCCATCCTTTGAAAGCTGCCGCTCACGGTTAAAAATGGCCGAGCGGACCATCAAAGCTCGTACTGCTCGCGAATCCGGGACCCGCACTAGTGTTGCCATGGTGGCAGCCTCTCCTGACTCCTCTTCGTCTGCTCCCAAACGCAAATCAGCCAACTAATATGGTAACTAAATATACACTAACTAAATGAGAGAGATACTATAATATATACAAGATATATATTCTAACAGTGCCCCCCTTGCCCAACCCAAATGCCCTTCTTGAAGTGGTTAAGATTTGATCTTGAGTCGGAGTTTATGTTTAGAGACATCCCTTGGTCTCTTGTGTTCCCCTATATGTGTCATAAATTATGGAAAGATACGAATGAATGATTGTAGTATAAATGCCAAAAAACCTCTTCCTCCAAACTTAATTATCCAAAAAGCAATGGACCTGGTTGTTTTCCATGCTAACCTCAGCCCAGCAAGACCAAATGGACCCCTCGGGCTAATCCTATGCTACTGTCGTGCGCTGCAACTGATTTACTGATTATCTGTGTAGATGCATCATTCATGAATGTTCACATGTGCATTGGGGTGGGGGGTTGTGTTCAAGATAATAGAGGGGTCTGGGTGTTGGGTTTTGGTCTTAAAACATATGCTCTTGATTCGTTCATGTCTGAACTTTGGGCCATTAAAACGGTTTACAAATTGCAAAAGATCATAATTACCACCATGCTATTATCTTTACGGATTGCTTAAGAGTTCATAAATTGCTTTGTGATCATGAGGGTTATGCTGAGAA
Source organism: Beta lomatogona (assembly GCA_947646795.1). Classification (NCBI taxonomy): domain Eukaryota; kingdom Viridiplantae; phylum Streptophyta; class Magnoliopsida; order Caryophyllales; family Amaranthaceae; genus Beta; species Beta lomatogona. The sequence goes on along the minus strand of CANSNZ010001059.1, from coordinate 6,449,210 downwards.
ATATTTGAGTTTGCTATGTGATTGCAGAAAGCTGTGGAAGGATCTTCCTCAAGTGAAGATTAAGCATTGTGGTCAGAGTCTTGTCAAGATAGCGGATAGTATCACTAGACATATGCGTAGTAGTGATGACTGATGATAGTGCCCATGTAACTAGGCTTTTCCCCTCTCCTCCTAGCTGCTGTACGGACTCCTATTTAACGGTTTGTATGGATTCTTAATTTCGTAATTTAAGCACTCTTGTTCACCAAAAAAAAAAAATTAGCTAACGAAGGAGATATGTGGAAAATTTCTTTAATTTGGTGGATTAGGCATACATAAACCTATACCATTCATTCACAAAAATAATAAGCTTATTAGTATTCTCTTTTAGTACGTTTATAAAAGAAACCTATTTATAAGTCCCCTTTTATTGTTATGCGTAACTTTAGAAATATTATACGAGTAATCACAATTATTTTGTGGAGTAACCTCATTTCAACATGCGAGTAACCTCGTTTAATCATATGAATATGTAGCCTCATTTAATCTTATGAGTAATCCGAATTAATTATAAAAGAAACTTCATTTATTCATATTAGTAATCTCCATTAATCATATGAGTAACCGCAAATGTTCACAAAAATAACCACATTTATTCATACTTGTAACACATTCATTCATAAGAGTAAACTGATTAGTATTTGTTTTTATTATATAGAGATAACATCATTTATTTATGACAATAACCCCGTTTATTGTTAAGAATGACCTCATCCGCCAAGGGTAACCACATTCAATCATACGAGTAACTCCTTTAATTATACGACGACCCCATTTAATCATACAAGTGACCCCAATAGCTCATAAAAGTAACCTCATTTATTCATACGAGTAACCTCGATCATTTGCTTATAAGAGTAATTATAAATTGATTAGTATCCCCTTTTGTTATAAAAGTAACCCCATTTATTTATAAGAACAACGCCTTTTTATTGTTAGGAGTAACTTCATTCGTTAGAGTAACACATTTATTCATACGAGTAACTTCATTAGTTCATAAGAGTAACCCCTTCTATTCATTAGTATTTTAGCTATTTTTTTAGAACATAGTAATGCACCCTTTTGTGTTTTTATGTTTTAGGTGTTGCCTCCAAGTTCATCATCTCACATACCGAGCATAGAAGGGTTCATTGCGGCAAAATAAGATGTTTTGAAGGGTGTGCACAATGGTCAACTTCAAATAGATATTTCTCACATCACACTCAATATTTTGGTAAGATTCAAGTTTTCGCTCGATAGCTTTCCAACGCCTCTTCAAAAGTTCAATTCCGATGAAAAATGATAGTGAGATATGGCCTTTTGCAAAAGAGCTAATGGAGCTGGCGCGCACGTGGCCACACGAAATATGCGTTGTATTTTAAGACATTGTGTAATTACACACTTAAAATAAATGGTTCCTTATAAAATATAAAAGGGTGTTTTACACTAAATTAAAAACACAATGAAAAGTTTAATTCTTGAACATAATTAGACAGGCTCTACCTTGTTGCAAGCATAATTAATAGTACATACACATCAATTTCTTTTTACCAGGTACAAGGATTAGGTTAGGCAATCCCTATCTCAGATAGTAATTCCAACCTCAAGGAAACAAACAAACCCCATCCCCCACAAGTGACAAGACTCGAACCCACCCAAGGGCATGTGAGATAGGTTGGCAAGCCAACTTATACACGCTTGAATCTCAGTATACATATACATCACTTGCTTTAGGTTTGCAAGCAACAAAAACAGACATACAAACCAATGACTAACATAAAATAGTAGTACTAAATCAGTTCCACAGCTTTGCAGTCCATAAGATGAAGGTCCAGTATTCTAGCTAGAGACTGGTTTATAATTGTGGTTTGAGTTGAAAGTTACAAAAGGTTCTTAAGAACAATAATGAGCTGAGGGTATGATTGCAGAGGGATCATTGAACGCATTCCCTTGGCGCGAGAGGACGATCTGCATCAAACGAACAAATATATAGTCAGTCACTGGAATCAGATTGTCCATAAAATTATAAGAGAAGAAAATGTACATGGATATATATACCTGGTAACATTTAAGAAACCTCATCTTGAATCCAGCTGCGCAGTAGTCAAAATAGTATTCCCATGTCTGAATAAACTTCTCATCGAAGCCGAGTGAAAGGATTTTGCTGCGACGCATATATAATATATAAGCATCATCGCATGAAATTAAACTAAAGATGGAATACATCTATTAATTCTACGGTAGAAAATCAAAGGATGAGATATTAAAGTACTTTATGTGTACAGAACACTATAGATACATAGGCGTGTCTCCCTATTTAGCACCCTATAATGACTAATAACCCACTCTAATTGGTCCGTATCGCGAAAAGAATAAAGAACGAGTCAAATAAAATGTTTTAAGCCCAAAATCATAATTCTAACCCTTTTTATTAACCCATTTCTGAAAACTTTTTTTATAAATAGTTTTACTAAGCCCACTTTCCAAAACGTTTTAAAAGCCCATATTCGAAAAGTTTTTAAAAATAGTTTTATAAAAGCCCAAACCCCATTTTCTAGCCGAATTTAATTAATGGAGCCAATTAATTATATTAATTTTTTTTATTGCTAAAAATATCTTTTATAAAAAATCATCTTTAATTTCTGTAAAGTGTTTTCAAATATCTCTTACTAAAATCTTTTCTAAAATCTTTTTAAAAAATCTTTTAGAAACCTACTAGTTTTCGATCATCTTTCTCTAAAGTGTTTTCAAATATATCTTACTAAAATCATTTCTAAAATCTTTTTTAAATATATTTTAGAAACCTACTAATTTCAACCTAGGGGCTACCGTCACCCTTTTTGGGCGGTGGTAAGCCCTTTTTCTCCTTTAGTTACTAGTTTTTTGTGTTAGTATATCTAATAAACTTCAGTCTCTCTCTAATACAGAGTTTTTCTACCCATATATTGGGTTTTATCTCTCTCCATGTGAGAGTTTGGAGACTTTGTTTTTGGTTTTCTGTGTAATTCATGAGGTTGATTTGTGATCGAAATTTGTGCGGGGTTGCAACAGATGTCAGTACTTCGTTTACAATCACTTGAATTGAATCCAGTTCTACTTTAAAACTACAAAAGATCGACAGACCCCCTCGTAGAAGGCTGCATCAGACAACGATGTGAAAGATAAGGGTTTTCAGAAGTGTTAGATATACTCAACGATCGTGGTTTTGTCATATTAGAATTGTATTTATTTTATTTTGATATGTATTTGTTTAGTTTTGACTTCTATAATAGATGTCGTATGACTTTGAATCAATGAATTAATTTTAATTTAAAAACAAAGTTAAACTAAAAATACTCCTTCCTAAACCCTCACAAATACACGGCCAACTCTTCTCACGTAAAACCTCACGGCACCATACAAACTACAGCACGCCACTAACCTCCTAAGACTACCCATTATCCACAACTGATACCAATTCTTCTCGCCTAACATTAATCATCCATCGCCTAATTCATATCCTCTCACCTGATTAATTTGGCACTGCCTAACACATTGTTAAGAGTATTGCCCACATGTGAGTTAAGAATAGTTTGTCTCACATTGAAGAATTAGAGCAAGAATAACTAACATATAGGTTGGTGGGTTACTCGTCTATTACCAATTGGTTTTAGGATAAAACCCTACCAACCTTGTATGTGGTCAAACTCTCTTCCGGTGTGGGCTTGTGTTAGGTCCAATGAAATTTATCATGGTATCAGAGTGGGCCTAGTTGACCTCATGTTGGAAGTCCAGAGAGGGACCAGCGAAGATGTTGTGACCTATCCAAATTGCAAGATTAAAGGTGGTTCACATGTGAGAGGGAGTGTTAAGAATACAATCCACATGTGAGTTAGAAATAGTTTGTCCCACATTGAAGAATTAGAGAGAAAATGGCTAACATATATATTGTGGGTTACTCCACCTATCACCAATTAGTTTTAGTATGGAACCTTACCAATCTTGTATGTGGTCAAACTCTCTTCCGGTGTGGGCTTGTGTTAGGCCCAATGAACACATACATACTACACCCCAGTATGATTGTTTGCATAAAAATTGGATTATGAAATTGTTGAACCTCTAGGTTGGGGGAAATGCAGAAGGAAATAAGAAAATATTAGTGCTCCATGTTCCCATGTACGTAACACGTGCAAAACACGCGTTACGTTCCTGGAGGAGCGTGTATTTGTCACGCTGAATTGAGCCTGCTTTTGTAAAAAAACGTAAATGACATAATGACATGAGATTCATGTCATTATTTCTATAGTCCATGTCATTCTTGTTGGAGCCTATGTTATTATGCATGTTATTACCAATTACATAAGTTATGGTGTAACATGTTATACTCAAGACGCACTCAATAATATATACAAAAGAAGCGGATGTGACTAACCTTTGATTCTCCAAAAAATTCTTTCGCCAGCATCTCAGTGTTTGATAATAATGGTCTCCAATGTTTTCTAGGTGCTCCACACTATAAGATAAAAAAAAAAGTTTTGAATTTCCTACAAACTCACTTTATTTTTCTTACTATGTGCATAATTTGCAGACCATGCTTGTTTCCACTTTGTTGCACTTACCGTAATTTTGAGGAAGTACCCATAGCTGACGTTACTCGGCTCAAGGAAAATATATGTCCGCCGGGGAAAATATACTCTGGAATAAAACCCGGTCGTTTTCGGAACTCGTCATAACCTTCATCTGGTACAGCAATGAACTAGAGAAGAAACATCTTCTTAGTAATAAATCATGATTACATGAAAAAAGAAGCGAATGTTAAAAGCAATAATCTAGAAAAATCTAGAAACATATGTATATAGAAAAATCTAGACTAATTGTATCTACAAGAACCTAGAATAATCTATAAAAAGAAACAACTAGAGATATCTAGAACTAAGGCATAGAAAGTCGGTGGAGCAAAACAACCGACATCCTTATACTATATATATGCATTTGTATGGGAGTGTAAGCAATTCAATACCCAATAAAACAAACACTTTCCAAAAAGCTAAGTCAACCATTTCTCTCATCCCATTTTCATACACAAACACCATAAAGTTTATCTAATCTAAATTACTTCCCATAAACATTAAACCCATTACACTTCCGCTAAACATTTCCAACAATTGGTATCAGAGCTATTTAAATCCAAACCTCCACTACACTATACAAATTATCATACTCCCATAAAACTTATACACCAACCACAAAATAAACAAACTCCCTTAAATAAAAACCAAACACTACATAAATTAAAATGACTTCCCCAAACACTTCAACCTCAAACACATTTAATTATCCCCAAGTAAATTGGGTACCCACATTTAAGGGAGAAAAATACCAACAATGGTCAATTCAAATGAAATCCATATTTATCTCACAAGATTTATGGGAGTTAGTGCAAAATGGCTATGAACAACCAAACGATTTAATCCAAGAAGCTACTTGGGATGAAGCACGTCAAAAGCAATATAAACAAAATCGAATAAGGGATAATTATGCCCTATCCTTAATATACCGGGGAGTAGATGAAACAATTTTCCCTACTATTATGGCTGCTACAACGGCCAAGGAGGCTTGGAGTAGCATGGAGACAAAATATAGGGGTTCCGAAAAGGTAATACTCTTCAAACTCCAATCTTTATGGAGAGACTTTGATAATTTATTAATGGCGAAAAATGAAACAATTCAAGAGTTTTTTAGTCGAGTAACAAATATTATAAATCAAATCCGAACTAATGGAGATAAAATTGAAGATGTCCAAGTTATTCGGAAAATATTAAGAAGTCTCCCCAAAAATTATGATCATATAGTAGCTGCTATAGAGGAGTCTAAAGATTTATCTAAATTAAGTTTAACTGAATTAATGGGCTCCCTTCTAGCACATGAAGATGGAATGTGTAGATTTACAAAGCAGCCACTAGAACAAGCTTTTCAAGCAAAATTAAAATTCTCTAATAATGGAGAAAATAAAGTAAAAATGGCTACAGTAAAGGAGGTACTTCATATAACCGTAGCAGGGGGAGAGGAAGTTATAAAAATCAAGGAATCCGAGAAAATAACCAATCTGGCTCCTATTGCAATTTATGTAAGAAAAATGGCCATAATACACAAGATTGCCAGTATAAGTGTAAAAGATGCAAGAAACAGACTCATTTTGAAAAAGATTGTTGGTTCCGGCAAAAGGATGAGGCCAATTTTACGGAAAACAAGGAGCCCAGAGATCAATTATTTTATACTTGTTTAAATGCTCACCAAGAGTCAAACGATATATGGTATATTGATAGTGGTTGTTCAAACCACATGACTGGCAATAAAAATTCATTTGTCAGTCTGGACGAAAACATAAAAACACAAATTACTCTTGGTGATGGAAGCAACCAAGAAGTTGCTGGAAAGGGGACAATTGTCTCTTTCCTCGTCTTCCTTACGGAATGCCTGGTGAAGGTGGTGCAGCACCTGGCCCAAACATGCCTGGTCTCCCGGGTCCCGTTAGAGCGAGAAACGGCTCCTCTAAATTTATTCACGAAGATTTATATGTCCTCGGGCTTGCACAAAATTTATTAAGTGTAGGCCAACTAATTCAAAGAGGCTATATGGTGAAATTTGATGCTAATAAATGCCTCATATTTGATAAGAGAAAAGGGCAATTAGTTACTACTACTCAAATGACTCCTAAAAAAATATTTCCATTAAGAATGCAATTGGAGAATAATGTTGCCCTAAGTTCTATGGTGGATGAGTCCACATTGTGGCATTTGAGATTCGGGCATCTAAATTTTAACAGGTTAAAACTGTTAAAACAAAACGAAATGGTGATTGGGCTTCCACCTATAATAAATGAAAGAAAAATATGTGAGGGTTGTATATATGGCAAAATGCATAGATTGCCATTCCCCACTTCATCTTGGAGGGCTAGAGCTCCATTAGAGCTCGTTCACGCAGATATATAGGTACCTACCAGAAATCCATCTCTTGGTTGAAAAAGATATTTTCTATTATTTGTCGATGATTTCACTCGCATGATGTGGGTTTATATCTTGGAGCAAAAATCAGAGGCGTTTTCCCACTTCATGCAATTTAAAGCCCTCACAGAAAAACAAAGTGGGCATTCAATTAAAATTCTTAGAACAGATCGTGGGGAAGAATTTACAAGCAAAGAATTTAACAGCTTCTGGAAGGAGCATGGGATTAAAAGAGAATTAACAGTAAGACGCACACCTCAACAAAATGGTGTTGCGGAAAGGAAAAATAGAACAATTGCTAAAATGGCCCGCAGTATGATGCAAGCTAAGAATTTACCAAAATATTTTTGGGCCGAAGCTGTCTGTACAGCAGTGTATATTCTCAATAGGTCTCCCACGAAAGCAGTGAAGGGTATGACACCCTATGAAGCTTGGCATAAGAGAAAGCCAAGAGTGGAGTACCTCAAAGTATTCGGGTGCATAACATATGCCCACATCCCGAAAGAAAATCGGGAAAAACTTGATGGAAAAGGAGAAAAATGTATCTTCATTGGGTACAGTGACGAATCTAAAGGATATCGTCTCTATCAGCCGGAATCCAAGAAGTTAGTCATTTCAAGAGATGTCGTCTTCGATGAAGGAGCTCAATGGACGTGGACAGAGAAGGAATCTCAACCACGTGAAGAAGATTTTCTTCCACCAAGTCCAAGTGAAGATGAAGGCCCAAATCATCCAGCAACGCAGTCATCCTCAAGTCCATCATCACCAAGATCTCCAACAACATCCTCAAGATCGGTGAGTCCAACATCAGGATCAAGCTCTCAAAGCTCAGCTCTAGTAGTGCGACGTTCACAAAGAGAGCGGCGACCAATAGGCTACTTGGAGGATTTCCAGTGCAATCAAGCTGTCATGGCTCTCTTCACTAGCAAACCACAAAGTTTTCAAGAAGCCGCTCGAGAAGACAAATGGATCGAGGCCATGAATGAAGAAATCAAGATGATCGAGAAAAACAACACATGGGAGCTTGTTGAGAAACCTAAAGACAAAGAAGTCATCGGGCTCAAATGGGTCTACAAGGTCAAGTATAACGAAGATGGCTCCATCTAGAAATACAAGGCTCGTCTCGTCGCAAAAGGTTACTCCCAACAACCAGGGATTGACTTTAACGAGACATATGCTCCCGTTGTGCGCATGGAGACTATCGGGTCAGTCCTTGCTCTTGCTGCTCAACTTAAATTACCAGTCTTTCAATTAGATGTCAAGTCAGCATTTCTAAATGGGGAGCTCGAAGAAGAAGTATATGTTGAGCAACCGCAAGGATATCTCATCGAAGGCAAAGAAGACAAAGTATACCGCCTTCATAAAGCTCTTTATGGGCTTTAACAAGCACCCAGGGCCTGGAATAGCAAAATAGATGGTTACCTACTTCAAAATGGGTTTACAAAAAGCCCAAGTGAGCCATCACTATATGTCAAGGCCCAAGGATCACAAGATTTTCTCATATTGTGCCTTTATGTAGATGATCTAATCTACACAGGCACTAATCCGAAAATGATTAAAGAATTCTAGAAGACAATGATGTCGGAATATGAAATGACCGACCTTGGAGCCATGAAGTACTTCCTTGGCATGCAAGTCAAGCAAAGCCCAGGAAGAATATTTCTTTCGCAAGAGAAATATGCAGACGACCTACCCAAGAGATTCAACATGAGTGAATGCAAGCCAGTGGCCACACCAATGGCACTTAATGAAAGGCTATCAAAGAATGATGGCAAAGAGAAGGTCGATGCATCAATATATCGAAGTTTGGTCGGCTCTCTCATCTATCTTACACATACAAGGCCTGACATAGTACATGTTGTCAGCATAGTATCCAGGTTCATGAGTGAGCCAAGTAAAGCTCACCTGGCAGCAGCAAAAAGGATTCTCAGGTACGTCAAGGGAACAAAAGGTTATGGAATTCTGTACGAAATAGAGGAGGATCACAAGCTTACAGGACACACAGACATCGATTGGGCCGGAAGTATCGATGACCGAAAAAGTACGAGCGGCTACGTGTTTCAGCTGGGAACCAAGGCTATATCTTGGTCATCAAAGAAACAAGCAACAGTAGCTCTGTCATCAGCCGAAGCAGAGTACATTGCAGCAACAAGGGCAGCATGTGAAGCAGTATGGCTTAGAAGAATATTGGTCGATCTACAGCAAACACAAGAAGAACCAACAACCATATTCTGTGACAACATGTCTACTATAGCAATGACGAAGAATCCGGTCTTCCACAGCAGATCAAAGCACATCGAGATGCGACACCACTTTATTCGCGAGTTGGTCGAGGAGAAGGAAATCGAGCTGCAATTCTGCAAAACGGGGGAGCAACTAGCAGACATCTTCACGAAGGCATTACCAACGGAAAAGTCTATCGAGTTCAGAATACAACTCAGAATTCAAGATTTTTCTGATTAAGGGGGAGTGTTAAAAGCATTAATCTAGAAATATATGTATATAGAAAAATCTAGACTAAATGTATCTACAAAAACCTAGAATAATCTATAAAAAGAAATAAGTAGAGATATCTAGAATTAAGGCATAGAAAGTCGGTGGAGCAAAACAACCGACATCCTTATACTATATATATGCATTTGTATGGGAGCAATTCAATACCCAATAAAACAAACACTTTCCAAAAAACTAAGTCAACCATTTCTCTCATCCCATTTTCATACACAAACACCATAAAGTTTATCTAATCTAAATTACTTCCCATAAACATTAAACCCATTACACTTCCGCTAAACATTTCCAACAGCGAACACATAAAAGTTCAAAACATATGAATGCAGCAAACAGGGGCGGTTCTTGGGCCATGCGGGCTGGGCGACCGCATAGGGCCCCGGTATTAGAGGGGCCCCGAAATTTTAGACTTAATTTTGTACTGCAAATATATTAGCAACTAATTAATATGGAGGAGTTGGTAAGATGATGGGCCATTTTAACCTTGGATACAAGGTTCGAATCCTAGAGAATACAAAAGATTCCCTCTTTTTATTTTTGACAGCCATAATCACCTTCACTTTCTCTTTTTTTTCCCTCCTTCGCAGTATAGCATTTATGAGGCAATTCATTAATTGTCTTGTCTCCTACAATACTCCCTGAATTAAATTCCTTCTCCATATTCACGTACATTCTTTCGGTCTTCCTTCTTCAGTTCTTCATTTCCAAAACCCAAAATATTTACTGTTATCCTCAAATTCCATTAATATTATCTACTTGTTTCCAAAATATAATATATAGTCTTTTAGGAGGAAAAAATTAATAGTCGAAGAATGGGAAATTACGCAACTATAGCAAAGCAAATATATTTCTTCAAAGGTAATTTTACATCTTTATATTTTTCAATTTTATGAAATAATTTAGTTTCTGAAATGTTGCTGTGTTGAAGGATTATTCCTTGTTGCTATATCTTTCTATGTTTTCTAATGATGTAAACGGTGGGCATTTTGTATGGGATGCATAGCACCCATAAAGCTGTTAAAGCCTTGAAGGAGTGTGGATTTGTATAGCCACTGCATTTTGGCTTCATGTTTCCGATCCGTTGTTCACTCTCCTTGCTAGGGGGTTGAAAATTGTTTGTATCTCAAAGCCTTTTGGCTGATTAATAAAATGTACCAAATTATCAAAAAAAAAAATTACATGAAATATTTTTTGTTCATCAATCTTCTATTCTGGTTGATAAAAAAATGAAACTTTAATTGTTTTGCCTGTATAAGGTTGTAGACTTGTAGGAGACTAAAGGTTAAAATTGAATCGAAGTTTTTGGTTAAAAAAATTGTGAATTTTTTTTCCTTATAATTCAAGGGCCCTAAGTATAAGAATTTGAGTAAGGCCCCAATAATGATAGCCCCGCCCCTGGCAGCAAACTAGCATAGTAGCATGCAAAGACCAGCATAATCTTATACTTAAAGACTGAAAGTTCTGCATATTAGAAGTCACAAAGGCGAAATCGATAAGTTTTCGCAAGACGAAGGAATTTGACTGACCATGCAGTCATGCTTACTTAGCTTGTATCTTCGGTTATGCAATTTTGGTCCTCTTGGTTAAGTTTTCAAAATTAAATGGTTATACCGTTCTTTACAAATTTTTATTAGAAAGTATTGGGTGATAGTGATTAGTAGGTCTGGCAATCAGGTCGGATTGGGTCAATTTTAGGTTGACCTGATTTATATTTCAGGTCACTTATCCCTAACCCAAACCCGACCTTACCGGTTTCGGGTTGACCCAAAACCAACCCAAAATGACCTGAAATGAAATCCAACTATACAGGCTAAGTTATGAAAGTATGGGTTAATGACCTGAAATGAACTTTAGGATGGGTTAATGACCTGAAATGAACTTTAGGTGATCCAAGAAATGGGCTTGGCCCAATACAAACAAGAATAACAAAAGATAGGTTGTATAAGTTATGAAAGTCTGTGTTAATTTCAGGTTGACCCGACCTGAAAATAATCCAACTTCTAAGTCAGGTTATTTTCAGGTTCAAAAAGTCAACCCGAACCTAACCCATTATATTTTCAGGTCGGGTTGGGTTGACCCATTTTTTATTTCAAGTCGAAAATCTCAACCCAAACCCGGAATTTTCAGGTCAGTTTCAGGTCGGGTTATCGTGCTGGGTCAACTTTTGCTAGCCCTAGTGATTAGAACAACCTAATAGAATATAATGGCGTAAGTGGTATAAAAGTACGTTCTGATTCACTTGTGCTTTGAGAATCAAAATCTTCTGTCTTGCAATTTGTGTGTTATTTCTACACTTTTCGATCTTATTAGTTGTTTCTATAGCTATGACTTATATTTTCGATAATTAAAATTGAAAACAGATAATATCAACCAATAAGAAAATATTGTGAGACATAATATTCAAATTAGGGGTTATAGTTGTGTAAGGTAATTAATCGATCCTTATTATATGGCTTTCAGCTTCGTTCAGATATTGCGTGCAAATTTCAATTGATAAGTTGTCCTCTTGAAGGATGTATCCCCGAAGCAATAGTTTATAACAACAGAATATCCCCTACAAGGCTACAACTATTGTAAATCCTATGTGGTACAACTATATTAATCTCAACCAATTAAAATGTTTTAAAATTTATTTTATTTCATTAATTCCCAAAACCCACATATTTTTTCGGGGTTGTGGGAGGGTTGTATTTCCACGTGGTGCAACGGTTATCTCATAAACTACTTGTTTATAACAATTGTGACATGTGTACTAGGCACAATTAATTAGGTTATTAGATTGATAATTTATCTTTTTTTTTTACTTAGCTTGCAACCTTTCTCATTTTAGGAAGTCACATATTACTTGCAACATTGACATTTTTGACAATGTATTCTCTCGTTCAATTTATCTCCTAGCACATGGGGTCCTTTTTTATTTTATTTTTATATCTCTTTATACTCCAAGGTTGCAAGTAGAAAAAAGACGAAGGAAATAACATTTTCTACAGAGAACAAGAGAGTCATTTCATAATTGCATGTATAAGAGGTTTTGTCGGAAGGAAAATATATTTTTTAGGAAAAGTGATATTCCATTTTTCTTTGTTAGTTTGAGTTGTATATGGTGAAAAATAGTTTCCCAAAGAATAAAAAATAGTTCTTGAAAGTATGGAAACCATAATTGTCACTTCCAAAATACCACATATTTCTCTCTATTTGTTACATACCGTAGACCTTCCTCTCAATTTTCAGTTTTGCCTTTTTACCTAACTTTTCTTCTAAGGCATCAAACAAAGGAAATCTACTTCATAATTGTACTTTTTTTGGATGTTTCCCATATGATCAAACACAGTCTAACTATGGATGGCTATATACTACCCCCTCCATCATCATTTGTTGGTCCATTTTTTTTAGGGTCAAAGTTCACAAATTCTGAACATTTTTTTTTAAAGAAGTCTCAAAGGACGCTATATTTCATTAATTAAAGCCATACGACATCTACCATTGACAATTAACGATATTGAAAACAGATTGAATAAAATAAAACAAGAATTAACTGGTGAAGGGTTGAGAATCCAAATACATAGATATAACAATTCGGGATATTCTCGTTTTGTTGTCTCATACAACTTTTTGAGTGGATTCGTCGTTGCTTCATAATTTTCTGGGGAAGAAAATTCTTGTGTTGATTTCGTAATCCGAATCCGATCAATAAACATCAATCGTAGCCCCGCATAACTGGAGACCCTATTAAACGCAAATAAAACCTTGTCTTTCGAAGGATTTCGAAAAACCCTGTCTTTCGAAGGAAATCGAAAAAACCTTGTCTTTCGAAGGAGAATAACCCTTTCTTTCGAGGGATACATTATTATAACCTAAGAAACAAAAAAAACTTAAAAGAAACAAAGATTTGGGGCTTTCCACCGGTAAGATCCGATGGAAGCCCCTTCAAAATTGACAATGGAGGCTAGGGTTTAGGAGAGAAGAGAGGAAGAGGATCACAAATTTTGAACATAAAATATCCTCAATTAATTAATAGAAAAAAAAATTCAAGTGAGATCTAATTAAATTTGTCATAATGCATGTATACTATCATAATAACTTTTTTTTTATAATTTTCACTAATACATAATAAAACATATTAACGTTCAAATACATGTATGTCTAGAAGATGGTAAAAAAGTAAATGAAACAATGAATAAGAAACAGAGGGAGTAATTCGAGACTGCCTCAGCAAGCAAGCAGAAATGGCTATTACCTGGAGTGCAAGGAGTCCATTTGTTTTCAAACTTGAGTCACAGCACCGAAAGAACTCCTCAATGTATTCATCTCCTACAGCTTCTATCATCTCACTGTACCATAAACATAGCATAAAATTAAGGGTCATCAAACAATCAGCAGCCAAAACAAGAACATAATGTTTCCACCGCATTTTTGTACGTTACCACGAGATAATTCTATCATATTTGAAGACATCTTGCAACTCTCGATAATCACAGAGAAGAAACCTTATGCGATCCTGCATGCGAACGTTATGCAGTTCATATTAATTTGACGATATAGACATAGAAGAAAAGCATTGTATTCAATAATTCAGATAGAATAAGAAAAGAAAAATAGATTAATTGAGTATTTAATTACCTCTAATCCAGCTTTCTTCACTTTATCCTCAGCAAATTTAAGTTGCTCCTTTGAAAGCGTAAGGCCAGTATATTTGCACCCAGTTCTCTTTACAAGTTCGATAGCGAAGATACCCCAACCACTACCAATCTCAAGCACCTCATGATGTTGCTCTACTCTCGCCTAGGTTAATAATTATTATTATGTTGGATTTCGTCAAATTTGTCTCAAGGTATTGCATCAAAAACATGAATTTTTCATCACATTGCAACTAATAAAATACTTTCTTTGTTTCTTTTTAAATGCAACACTTTGACTTTTGCACTATTCACACACCTCACTTTATTTGACAGTATTTTTATTTACTAATATATAAAAATAAACAAGATGTTCATATAAAATGATGTTGAATTGGGCTCAATAATGAATATATTCATAATATCAACTTATTATATATAATTGTTACAAATACATAGTCAGATATATCAATGGACAAAGTTGTGCGTTGACAAGCGTGAAAGTCAAACTATTATACTTATTTAAAAGCAGATTAAGTATATATACAAGGACACAGAATCACATAACCATACCTTTTCAATTAGGAGGGAGATTTTCCTCATTTGTGCAACCTTTAAGTCCTCGTTTTCTGACTGCAAGGGCTCAAAGATGATGTAAATTAGTGCGGTGATTAACAAGTACAAGATAGTGTGCTTCAAAACTTAGGACATACAATGTTTGTTGAAAGTAAGTTCTGACCTTATGGATAGCACAAGAGTATGTCATTGTCTCATCCATAAAGAGGGAAAACATCTCGTTACTCTGTCGTTACAAAGTTTATGTAGAAGTACAATTAGATGAAGCAAATAATAACAGAGTTAGTCTTGCGTGGACCTGGTCCACAATAATATTATTGTGGACCAAAAACACTTATTTAACATAGTGACCCTTTTTTCCCATATAGTAACCTTTTCAAATTTTAAGATACACTATACAGTTTCTATCTACCATAGTGACTGTTTTTTTTTATATAGTAACTCTATCTCACATTAGTTTATCATGATGAAATTTTCACTTTGTGACATAGTAACCTTTTTTTATCATAGTCAAACTTCATAATTTATATCTATTCATCTTTTATATATATATTTTTTTATATAATGATCCTTTTTTTCCATAAATAACACAAATTAGCATTAGGTCCACACTAATTTAGTGTGGACTAAGTCCATATAAGATTTTTACATAATAACAATGCCTACTTTTCCCAAGTTTCAAAAATGGAAACAAGGGCTTAAGGCTTTGTTCTTTCCAATAAAAATTGTTGTCATGGATGATGAGTTTAACTTAGATTAGGGCCAACGAGTTTAGATAAACGCTAACCAAGTTCAATTCACAACTAAACTGCTTAAGTCGAGTCATTCAAAAAAGGATAATTGAGCTTAAAAAGACAATTCCTAATTCAAGTGATTATTCAAGCACATATTCATTAGTTTACCATGTCATAATGGCGAGAAATATTCCGACGAGCTTGTGTTAGTGTGTTTCGCCTACAAAAGTTACGATAAATGTATTTGGCAGAAATAATCCAAGCACTAAAAGAGAACACCGATGTCAACCAATCCCTGAAATTAGAACATATCAACATATATAATAACTATTTAACTGATTAATTAGTAAACATCTTAACAAAAGAATATAATGTATTAAGCTAGACCAAAAGTTACGAGCTCAAAGGGAAAAAAAAAAAACAAAAACAAAAAAAGCAAAGAACAAAGTTACAGTGATACCATTTAGTGACCACTGAAGCCGCAGATTGTAAATCTCTACAAGCAATAAAGATCTGCATAAAACATATAGTATATGTCAAGCAAGTAAAGAGCGACTTATAAGGGACCTGTAAAATTATGTCATGAAAAATTGGCAGTTAACTTTTAGAGAGATTTTCTTATTTTACCATTCTAATATTTACAAGACCTTCATCGTTGTCAATGAATGAGAAATCTCCATGGATATATGCATCTGCAAAGCCCAAGTCTGCTTCTGTAGCAACCTGTTGTATGTTACGAAATTATTTTACGATATGCAAATCAATTCGGATGCATATAAGGGAAGTTAGGCTCTGTTCTTTTGAACTGAATTGGACTGAAATGAACTGAACTTAATTTGTCTGAACATAACTGAACTTAAATTGTCTGAACTGAACTGAACTTAATTTGACTGAACTGAACTAAATTAAAACTGTGAGTTGAAACTAACTGAACTAAACTGAATTTGTCTGAACTAAACTGAATTGATTTTCCATTAATTCAGTCCAAAAGAACATAGCCTTACAATGGTACATAGGCCAAGGTGTGCATGAAATGTACGTGCTTCCATCAACTTCATGATTAGGTTATTTAGGTACGGTACATCCAAATGTATAATATATAGACAAATATGTGCAGGTCAAGGAGATCGATTAGACAAACCTTCCAATAAAACTGAGGGTTGTGAATTTTTATAACAACTGACAGAGGACAAATTTTGAGGGAGCCCTCAAAGGTTAGAACAGTGTCATCCTTCTCCAAAAGACTGTAACAGTTAGTTAAGGCAATTATTATGATTTATAGACAAGCAACACATACTATATCAAAATAAAGAAAAACGCTAGATAATAACTAACTCTTCAGTAGAAAACAAAGTGTACATCGACATTTTTGTTTGTACCTTGCCTTTTGATTTTTAAAGTAATAAGGTCATTACACACTTTGTTCTCCATAAAGAGGAGTTAGATAAATAGGCGCACTTATATTAAATTATTTCCTCCATTCTGAAATAAATGACACGTACACTTGTCTCAAAAAGCTTTCATATAAAATAGAGAGAAATGTTTCACTTATTTCAGAAGGGACGAAAATTATATAAGCCAAGGGAGGAGGTGCAGTGTCCCCTTTGAAATGACTAGAATATCCTCTTGCCATATAAAAAATTTAAAAAAAATGAGAATCAATGCAACTTGCCATATGGAATAAGTAAAAAATGGAATATGCAATCACCATTAATAACTTGACAAAATAGATTGACACAATCAATTCACGAAATTAATTAGAATCTTCAATCAAAAAATAGTTAGCGATATATCCTGACAACACAATACTTCGTATTTACAAAGTTCAAACAATATGGTTTATTAACATATACAATCGTTAAAAAACTATACTAGCCACTGACAAGGAATTATTAAATCATCGTTCAAATTTTTCGGTGACGGTATTGAATAGTTAAAAATCGGTCACCTTTAATTTAAAAAGATAATAACATTTACAAAAGAACTTCAATAATTTAAATCACTATCAAAATAATTTTAGATTAAAAAAAATATGTTAATTCGTATATAAAGTTGTTGACGCACGCATCGCGTACATATACGACCAGTATGAAATAAACAACGGCGAAAGAAGAAAGGAAGTATAAATATAAACTTACGTTAGACTACCAGCAGAGATGAAGCTTTTAAGGAATCTTGTTACAGACAAGCGAGCTGCTGATTCTGTCAAAGATAGCGCCATCTGTTTTGGGTTTGGTACTTTGGTTTGGTATATATGCAGATAGATTTGATCTTTCTATCGACTTTAAGACCCGCTGGATTTATTTTACAGAAAATAGTCATAAACGAGTAAGTAACAGTGACAAATAAACGTGAAGAAAAAATCGAATAAGAGGAGATTGCATAGATTAAAACAATCTTTAATATAGAGGTTAAATTTTGAGTAACCAATAGAGAAGAAAAATCATAATCCTGCATTCATGCTCATGAGTTTAAAACTTAAATGTTGATTTTGTTTTTCTTGATAATCTCGCGTAGCAAGAATGCCTCCACAGTACTCATTTAGGCTTTCGTTTGGTTGGGTGTAAGATATTTTCAGTGTAAAATGATTTTCGTGGAAAACAATTTTCAATGAAAAACACAATTCCTTAATTAGCTTTCCGATGTTTGGTTCCATGTAAGAAAAATGATGAAACAAAAGGAAAATAAAAGGGAAAGTAAGGAGGTAATGAGATGAGTGTGCAAGAGAGATAAGGAAAAGGAAGGAAAACAATTTTCCCTTCATTTTGAAGAGAAAATGATTCTCCATGATTGAGACTTGGGAGAGCAATTTTACTCCTAGGGAAAATGGTTTTACAGTCCTTTGCAAAATAGACAATGTAACATTTAAAATAGATAAAAACGGTTTTACGAGAAAATGTTTTACGCCTTAACAAACGGAGCCTTACTGACATAGAGCTATTTAAAAAAATTACAAAATTAAATTGAATAACGAATTCTAATTCAACCAAATCAATGTTTTTTTTAATTTATCAACTTTTCAACTCAATGTACAATTTAAGGAATTTCGTATGACTGGATAATTTAAAATCCAGTTTTCAACTAATCAAGTAAACTCTATTAGTTTACTAATTGTTGGTTAACAAAAAAGAAGTTACAAAATGAAATTGAATAATGAATTCTAATTCAACCAAATAAATGTTTTTTTTAATATATCAACTTTTCAACTCAATGTACAACTAAGGAATTTCGTATAACTACTGGAAAATTTAAAGTCCAAATTTTAACTAATCAAGTAAACCCTATTAGTTTATAAATTGACTAATTGTTTGTTAACCAAATTTGTGGTCATTTGTGATTCAAAATATAGATGATGAATGTAAATAATATCAAATTATATCTAACTAATTTAATAAATTTCAAATCATGATGAGAGAAAAAATTACATACAGCTTGATTTGAGTATTAATTCAATCTCATATTAGATGTAATGATTTGGAGCATCACTAAAGTGAATAATTAGTTATTATATAACAGAAGAGAAAATTGACTTCCAATGCAGCCATCTTAACAACTTTCCAATAAAAAAAAAAAGACTCATGCTTACTTCTGTGTGCAATGGTTAATTAAATGGAAGCAGAGCTGATCAACATTGATTGGACTCAAAAAATAGAAGTTTTGGGATTAACATTTTCCCAAAATGCTTTGGAACTCAAATCTTCCTATCTTTATTATATAAGGGAAGGACGGAGGAATATTGTATCCACCCCTCTAAAAATACTAAATTATCATTAGTAATCTGATGGAATGAAAAAAATTACAAAATAAAAATTTAAAAACCCTTTCTTATTTCAACTTGTTATTCTAAACAAGTTAAAAATGGTATATGCATCAAATATTTCAATCAAAAAATTAAATGGACAAAATATCTTAACATTTTTTTAGAAGAGAAGATGTTATACATGACTTGCACCTGAAAAGTCTGAAACACTCACTACTTTTTATACTCTTTAATTCAGTCAAACCAACTCATTATCGTGTCTATTCTTTAAAGTTCATTCACAAAAAATTAATATTAAAAATCACTCGCAACTTTTGTTAGTTTTTTACATTAGCGAATTAATATATCTATATTCATCTAACTATTAAAATTTCACATTTTAAGTGTAATCATAGTACGGATGGAGCATATAATAAAATAACAAGTTTTGAGATTAACGCACGCATCGCGTGCATATAAGGCTAGTATTTTTCTAGAAAGAAACTAAATATGAGTAGTATATATGACAATTTATTTAATCAAGTACTCTTTGAGTCTCTTGTCTCTTGGTTCTTATTTATTCTTCCTTTTTTCTATTTAATTATTTCATAAAGTTATTCTTATAAAGATTATTACTTTATTTGAACAAAAAAATGTAAGAAAAAAGTAAGAGATAATAAATACTCTATAATTTCATAGAAAAGTACAAAAAGTAATAGAAACGTCACAAAGAGTAAGGGTAGTGTTGTTATAACAAAAACTTCTCTTGTCCTCTTCAGCGCACGTTTAAGGCAATTGCCTAAGCTGCGTTGTAGCCATGGCAAGAGGTAGAGCGAAGAAGAGCGCACAGAAAGGTAAGGGAAAAGCTACTGGTCCGTCCTCATCGCCGGTGAGGAAAACAAAATCGGTGGATGAAGTTACTGGAATTGAGGGTTTAAAGATTCCTAGTCCGATTAAGGAGACGAAAGTTACTGATGAGTTAGATGAAGTAACAATGGTGATTCAACCTCCTACTTTGGAGGAACAAATACAAAAATCAATGGAGAAAGCGTCATTATCTGAATGGTTGGAGGTGATGCAAAGTGGGTCGAAGGAAATGGGTAACCCACAATGTATGTCTTGGGCTGCTCAAGTTGATGATGAGATTGTGAGGAATGGCAGTCAGGTAAATTCTAAGACTCCTATTGTTACAATTGATGCTGATGATATTCAGGAGGAGATAGAATTTTGGTCTTCTTCTATTGCTTGTTATGTTCTAGGAGCAAATCCCCTCCTACTGTTATGGAGGGTTATTTTAGACGAATTTGGGGCAAGTTAGGGATTGATAAAATTGCGATGATTGGAAAAGAAGTGTTTATTGTGAGATTCAACTCATTAGAGTCTTGCTTAAAGGTGAAAACAGATGGATTCCAGTTTTTTTTATCAAAAACCGTTGATCACACAACTTTGGGAACCTGATATGATTGTGGATAAAAATGCGATTCATAATGTCCCAATTTGGATCAAAATGCTGAATCTGACTCTTAAGTATTGGGGGGAAAAGAGTCTTTTCAAGATAGCTGGGTTGGTTGAAAACGTTGTTAGGATAAAGAGAAATTGAATTTTGCTCGTGTAATGGTTGAGGTTGGATTACAGCAGACATTACCTGAATTGGTGACATTTTATACTGAGCATGGAGTCATTATGGAGCAAAAGGTGGAGTATGAGTGGAGGCCAGTTTTATGTTCAAAATGCTCTGGTTACGGACATATAGGTGATGGTTGCAGGAAAACAGATGGTAATTTGAGATGGGTGCAGAAGAAAACCACAAACATTGATGCTGATGGCTTTATGGCTGTGGGGAATAGGAAGGCTAGTAATGTGGTAGAGCAGCCAGCAGTTCCAATTCATAATTCTTTTCTGGCATTGCAGCAAGCGAATGTGAATGTTGATGCAGAGAAGGATACTCTTTTAGCTTCTGAGATGGGAAGAAGTAATGAAAGTGTTGCAGAGCAAGGTGGTGGTACAGTGAAGAATGGCAAGGATGCAGGTGGTAGTGAGGTTGGTGCAGATAATGGTGGAACTCAATCAAGGCCAAAGGAGCAGGGGGTGTCATCCCCTTCCTCCAATGGATAGGATCCTTGCCTGGAATGTGAGGGGCATAAACAGCAGAGCTAAATTGAATGAGGTTAGGTATTTTCTGTCCTCTAATGAAGTGAAGCTGTTTAGCCTCTTGGAGACTAGGGTTAAAACCCCTAAGTTAGGTGATATGTATTCCTTGCTTTGTCCAGGGTGGTGTTTTACACACAACAACAGTTGCCATAGTAATAGGAGGATAATATTAAGGTGGTGCCCAATGTCCTTTACTATTAACATTGCTTGTATGAGTAGCCAATTCATTCACTGTAATGTTAAACTAAAAAATTGTGAGGAATTTGATTGTACTTTTGTGTATGGTTTTAATGACCAAAATAGTAGAATGGAGCTGTGGAGTTGTCTTAAGGGCTTTGCTAGTAATAATAGTAAGCCTTGGATTCTGTTGGGTGACTTTAATGCCTTGAGTAATATGGATGACAGAATTGGGTCAGTTGTGAGATATGCTGAGATTGCTCCCATGTTGGATTGTTTGAGAACTTGTAACCTGGTGGATGTTAAAGCTACTTGCAGGCACTTTACTTGGACTAACAAGCAAGATGGGGATCAGAGAGTGTTCTCACGCATTGACAGAGTGCTTGCTAACTCTGAATGGATTGACAAGTATAGTATGGCTGAGGTTGCTTTTCTTCCTGAAGGCAACTTTGACCATACTCCCATGTTATTGAGTATGTATATTGATGCTAGCTATAAGAAACCTTTCAGATTTCATAATATGTGGTGCAATCATAGCTCTATGTTAGAAACTGTTGCACAGATCTGGCAAGCCCCTGTGAGAGGTTGTGCTATGTATAGAGTTCAGTAGAAGCTAAAGAAGGTTAAGGAAGCCTTGAAGCTGCTCAATAAAACTGGGTTTGGTGATGTAGATGTTGCAGTCATCAAGGCTAGAATGGCGTTGGTGGAAGCTCAAGATGCTATGCATAGGGATCCTGGTAATAGTATGCTTGTGAGTAGAGAAAAGGCTGCTAATGTTTTGTTACAAGTTGCAATGCAGAATCAAGTTTCTTTGTTGAAGCAAAAATGCAAAATAGCCTGGTTAAAAGATGATGATGCCAATTCTAAAATCTTTTATCAGGCTATTAAAGCAAGGAGGTATAATAATAGGATATTGTCCATTCATACTTCATCTGGAGATTGGGTTAATGAAAAAGAGAAAGTTGATACAGGTTTCCTTGAATTTTACAAGAATTTGTTTGCTAGTCAAAAACGAAAGCAAGTTGTTCTGAGTGCTTTGGTTGATAGGGGTAGGAAGCTCTCTCAAGATCATCTTAACATCATTAACACTGAGTTTACAGGAGAGGATGTGAAAAGAGTGTTGTTCAGTATTCCCGATGACAAAGCCCCAGGGGCAGATGGGTTTAACAACAAATTTTTCAAGCATTGCTGGGCTATTGTGAGTGATGAGGTGATTGAGGCTGTTTTGGATTTCTTCAGAACAGGAAAGCTTTTGAAGGTTGTGAATGTCACTACCCTAACTCTGGTTTCTAAAGGTGGAGTGCCCTGGCACTGTATCTGACTTTAGGCCTATTGCATGCCGCACCATTCTATATAAGTGTATCACTAAGCTAATTAGTGAGAAACTTAATAGAGTATTACCTGATATCATCTCAGCTAGCCAGGGAGCTTTTGTGGCTGGTAGGAGCATCCTGAATAATGTCATGATCTGTCAGAATTTAATCAAAGCTTACAATAGGAAGTCTGTTAGAGCTTGCTGCATGATGAAATTGGATCTCAAGAAGGCTTATGACACGGTGAACTGGGAGTTTATTCAACAGATGCTTGAAGGGGTTGGCTTCCCTAGTTTCTTTGTGGAGCAAATTATGGTATGTGTGAGAAGTCCTACCTTCTCACTCGTGATAAATGGCTCTCTCACAGATTTTTTAAAATCTCACAGAAGGCTTAGGCAAGGAGACCCGATGTCTCCTTTGCTATTTGCTTTAGGAATGGATTACTTGGATAAGATTTTATCGTATGTTGGTGAAATTGAAGGTTTTAAGTTTCATGTGAGATGCAAAGAGCTTAAACTGATATACTTGTGTTTTGCTGACGATTTACTTCGTTTCTGTAATGGAGACTTTAGGTCGATTTACATTTTTGTTGCAAGGCTTCCAGATGTTCTCTAATGCATCTGGACTAGAAGTGAATAGAAGTAAAACTGAAATCTATTTTGCCGGTATGAGTGCTAATGAGCTTACAAGGGCCACTGATGTTAGTGGCTTCTCATGTGGTACTTTACCTTTTAAGTACCTTGGAGTCCCTATCTCTACAACAAAATTGAAGGCTAGAGACTGTCAAGGTCTTGTTGATAAGATGACAGGGAGAATTAGAACTTGGAGTTCTAGGAGTCTCTCTTTTGCAGCTAGATTTCAACTAGTCCAAAGTGTGCTGATGAGTATGCATATCTATTGGGGGCAGACTTTTCTGTTTCCAAAAGCTGTTATCAAGGAAATCAATGGTATCTGTAGAAGTTACCTATGGACAAGGGCCTGGAATGATGGTAAACCAGGTGCAGTTGGCTGGAATAGTGTTTGCAGGGACAAGAAGGTTGGTGGTTTAGGTTTTAGGGATATTGGTTTGTGGAACAAAGCTGCTGTTTGTAAGCTTGTTTGGCAGATTGCTCAAGAGAAGGAGAACCTTTGGGTTAAGTGGGTCAATTGTATTTACATAAAAGGTGCTCAATGGTAGTCCTATGAAGCTCAAATGACAGCCAGTTGGGCTTGGAAAGTGGTTTGTAAAGCTAAAAATGATGTGAGAAATCAACTGAACTGTACTCAATGGATGCAGGATAGCAGTTTTAGCATTCTGAAACTCTACAAGAGACTTTGTGCTGATGTCCCCCAGGTCCAGTGGAGTAGATGTGTTTGGAATAGGTACTCTATTCCTAAAAACAGATCATTATGTGGCTTGTGATGCAGGATAGGCTGAAAACAAAAAACAGATTAATGCAGATGGGTGTTTGTGGAGATGACCTGTGCTACCTTTGCTCTCAGTATAGTGAGACTCAAACTCACTTATTCTTTGATTGCGTGTTCAGTAGGAGATGCATAGAGGAGATTATGAACTGGCTGGGGCTGAATTGGCATGGCAGGAATATCTCCCAGATCTGCAGATGGCTGAAAGGTGTGAATGCAGGATCAAAATTCAAGAGACAAGTTGGTTTGGCTGCTGTGCATGCTACTGTTTACAAGATTTGGATGAACAGAAATCTTGCGTGCTGGGATTCAATTGTACATACTATAGATCATACAGTTACAGAAATCAAATATAATGTAAAGCACATAATTATACAGATCATGAGTAGTAAAATTACAAGGAAAGATAGGATGTGGATTGAGAACTTGTAAATCTGGGCATGTTCAGATTTAGTGTTGTTGGGATAGCTTTCTCAACTTAAGTGTAAGTTTTGCTTTGGTTTATATTACTCATAATTACCAAAAATAAAAATAAAAACGTCACAAAGAGTAAAAGTAAAAGTAAGAGTAAGAAAGAGTTCAAATAATGCATTTACCTTATCTTTCTCCCATATTCCATGAGTGTATTTATCATACACCTAGGTGTACTATGATCATGGTACACCGCACATCCAAGGCTATTTTTTGCTTATTTGGAACCCTCAGTTGAGCAAATGAGCAAAAAAATAGCCTTGGGTGTACCATGAGCATGGTACACTCGGGCGTATGATAAAGATGGTATATATTGCATACAACAAGTCTTTGTAGTGAATATATAAAATGTTGATGTTTTATATGATTCTTATTTTTGCGCCAATCTTATGTTCTTAACACGTGACTTTTAAATTTCTATAATTTCTTAACAACACGATAGCTTGAAGTAGTGTTAACAATGACATTAATAATAATTACCAATATTAATAATTAATAAGTACGACAACATCCACAATAATAATCCTTTTGAACAAATATACAAGTAAATAGTAGTATTAATAGTAATAGTAAAGTAATACTAACAACAACAACAACAACAACAACAACAACAACAATAACAACAACAACAACAACAACAATTATAATAACCATAATAACATTAGTAACAATAATAATCATAATAATCATCATACCAATAACAATAATAACAATAATAATAAGTTTTTAAATATTAGCATGATCCAAAATGATTTGAACTTATTTTTCTGATACGATTATTTTTTCTGATTTGATCTAATATGAACTGATCTGATCTGATCTGGTCTAGTATGATCTGAAATAAGTAAAATAAGGTGAACTAAACACAGCCTAACTATATGCTCTCTTAATTTCTTTTTAGTCGACACACTTCCCTCTTTAGATTGTTTTCTTTTTAATCAACACATTGTTTTTAATACCATTTATGGACGTATTTTGTCAAATCCAACCCATAGGCCCTATATGATATACTTCCTCCGTTCTTTTCTATTGCAACAATTACCACTTTGGGTAGTTTCACATCTATTGCAACAATTCTACTTTTGGTAAAAAAAAAAACTTTAGTTGACAATATTACCCTAATTTATCTTATTAAAACCATCATTAATTACTCGTTTTGCATTATGAAGTTGATTTTACTGTATTAAGAATTATTTTCTCTCCTACTATAGTTAATTAAAGGGGTATCTTTATGCTAAACTACCCACTTTTTCCACTTCCTTAAAAATTGTGCCCAAACCCATTATTGCAATAGAAAAAGAACAAAGGTAGTATATTGTGATGTACTTTTTCCTTATTTTAGGAGTTTTCTTTTCCACCATCTTTATTATTTCAAACACATAATTTGAAAATACACATTGCTACTAATCTAATAAAATAATTTTTTGTTCTGTAAACTTTTTGATAGAATATAAATATAGTTAGGATATATTTTGTTCCTAGAATTATACTTCGAATAGGTTTCCTAATCATAATAGGACTATCCTAGGATGTAACATTATAAATATTGATCAATGGTAATCACTCCAGTTGAGGAGTTTTCCCAAATCTAGCATGGTATCATAGCTCTAGGTTTCTCACAAAATTATTTTTTTTCTCTTAGCCTGCGCCTGTCTTTTCTTTTTTGGTGTTACTAGCTTCCGCCCCCCATGGCCCCAGCGGAACACCGTGACACACCAGAAACCGACCCTCCACAACCCGAATTCCACCCCGCACTTTCCGTTACGAATATCAAAAATTGTAGTCCTTTGATCCTTGATCGCGAGAAAGTTCACTATTCGAATTGGGTTGAGTTATTTCAGTGTCATGCCCATGCCTTTAATGTTTTAGATCACATTAGTTCCGAAGCCAAACGCCCTGCTAACATCTCCGATGCATTATGGTCGCCCCTTGATTCCATTGTTAAACAGTGGATTTGTGGCACTATTTCCTCTGATCTATAACAAACTGTTCTTTGCCATGGGGATTCCACACAAGCTCTTTGGAACAAATTGAAAGCAATTTTGCAAGATAATAAAAATACTCGCGCTGTCTATCTTGAAAATCAATTCAATGCTCTTCACTTGTCAAAATTTCCAAATGTGTCTTCGTATACCAAACAATTGAAGACTTTGAAAGATCAATTGGCTAATGTTGATCAACCTATTTCCGAACAAAAGCTTGTTTTACGACTCGTTTCTGGTCTTAATAATACTGATTTTGATGTGGTGGCAACAATGATTCAGCAAACCAACCCTTTGCCTTCATTCGAGTCTGCCCGATCCTGCTTGCTACTTGAAGAATCGCGCCGAGCTCAAGATTCGGGATCACAAAATTCGAGCTTTGTGGCTCAAACCGCCACAACACCGCCACATACCACCACCGCGCCACCAGCGCCGCAACAGTTAACCAGCCAACGCAGTGGCGGCGGTCGTGGCCGCGGCAGAGGTGGCCGCCAGAATAGGAACCGTGGTCGAGGCAGGGGCGCACCATCCCAGCACTCGCCTGCCCAAACCTCCTAGCCAGCGCACCAACAAATTCTGTGGGTCGGCCCACCTGCATCAGGTCCCTGGACCCCCACACCATCCTGGAATCAGCCTTGGGCTCCGTCTCAACCGAACTGGGCAGCGACCCCATCTCCGTATCCACAACAGCATCCTTCTGCTCTGCGCTTTGCGCACCCCGCTGCGCCACGCGCCTATGCCCCGCGCTAGACGCAGCAAGCATACCAGGCTACGTATGCCCCAAATCCAGAATATGGACCCCTTATGACTCCCACTGAATTGGGTAACGCCTTTGCCACTATGACTCTTCCTTAGGATAATTCGTGGTATATGGATTCTGGTGCTACGGCTCATATGACTAACTCATCAGGTACTATTATTCCCTTGTTTAATTTAAGCACTCCAAATCATATTTTTGTTGGTAATGGTCATCGCATTCCTGTTTACGATTATGGTCAATCCTCCTTCCCGAATCCTCACCCATCCTTGGCCCTCTGTGATGTGTTATTTATCCCACAAATCATTAAAAATCTTATTTCTGTTCGCAAATTTACCATTGATAATAATGCCGCCATTAAATTTGATCCTTATGGCTTTTCCATTGAAGGACCTTCGTACAGGGAATATAATAGCGAGGTGCAATAGTTCGGGGGAGCTGTATCCTGTGACCACCACACAACCATCTACCTGTCTAGCCACCGCCCTCACGGCAACTACATCCACTACCTGGCATGATCGCCTTGGACATCCAGGATCCCAAGTTTTAAGCTTTCTTAGGAGTAGAAAGTTAATTCATTGTAATAAGGAGCATCACTCTGATTTTTGCAATTCTTGTCAAGTAGGAAAATATCTTCGTTTGTCGTCTTATGAATCTAATAGTACTACTCATTCTGCTTTTGATATCATTCATGCTGATTTATGGACCTCTCCTATTCGTAGTTCTCAGGGTCATAAATATTTGTATTTGGTGCTATTAGATGATTTTACTCATTTTGTGTGGACCATTCCTCTTAAATTTAAATATGAGGTCATCAAAATTTCCATCATTTTCGCCAATATGTCCAAACACAATTTGAACTCCCAATTAAAGCTTTTCAATGTGGTCATGGTCTGGAATTTGATAATAGCCCTTTTAAATTATTTTGTGTCCAACATGGCATCATTTTTCGTTTCTCTTGTCCTCATACATCCTCATAGAATGGGAAAGCTGAACGCATGATTAAAACTCTAAATAATATGTCTCGCACTCTTTTATGTCATGCCTCTGATCCTCCACAATACTGGGTATCTTGAAACGGCCACCTATCTTTTTAATATCTTGCATACTAAGACCCTCCATAATATTACTCCTGCCGAAGTTTTATTTCAAATCACCCCTTCTTATGATCATATTCGGGTGTTTGGGTGTCTTTGTTTCCAAATTTAACAGCTACTACTCCTCACAAATTAGCTCCTCGCTCCACTCCTTGCCTTTTTCTAGGCTATCCTTCACATCACCGGGGGTATCGGTGCCTAGATATTGCCACAAATAAAATAATAATATCTCGTCATGTCACTTTTGATGAAACTACATTTCCTTTTAGGAATTTGTCTTCTTTCAAGCAAATGGATTACTCCTTTCTTGATGATTCTGGGCCAAGCCCCTTGTTGCTTCTCTTTTGGTCTGCTGCCCCTCCTTCTAATGCAGCCCCCCCCCCCTTTTGTTGCCCCCACGCGACCCCAAGGCCCAGCAGCCCATTCCCACCGCTCACTTCCCACCCCCCCCTCCGCGTGTTATAGGCCCAAAGAAACCCCCCTCGGTTTACCACGCCCCCACGTGAGAATCCACGGCCCAGCAGCCACTCCCCCCCTTTGCGGACTCATCCCATTCTCTTACTCAACCACGGTACAACCCCTCCCCCTTCGTGGCTTACCTCCCATTCGGCCCACACGGCCTCCCCCTTCTCTCCATCCAATGCACACTCGGTCTCAATCTGGCATCACCAAACCCAATCCCAAATATGCCCTAACTACAATTGCCTCTTCTCCTCCTCTTCCAAAATCTCACAAAATAGCTTTGACTGACCCGAATTAGAATGCGACGATGCATGATGAATATAGTGCTTTAATTAATACAGGGACATGGGAATTAGTACCTAGGCCTATGGGGGTGAATATTGTTAATTGCATGTGGATTTATACTCACAAGGAAAATGATAAAGGTGACCTTCAAAGGCACAAAGCTAGTCTTGTTTGTGTGGCAGGTCTCAGGAGGTTGTGTGGATTGTGATAAAACTTTTAGTCCAGTTGTTCGTCCTGCTACTGTTCGTACCATGTTGGGATTAGCTATGGCTCGAAACTGGTCTATTCATCAGCTTGATGTGGAAAATGCCTTTTTGCATGGTGACCTACAGGAAACAGTGTATATGCATCAACCTCCTGGTTTTGTTGATAAGAGATTTCCTCATTATGTTTGTCGCCTTCGCAAGGCTCTCTATGGTCTCAAACAAGCTCCACGAGCTTGGTGTCAACGTTTTGCGTACTTTCTTCTTCAGATGGGATTTGTTGTTGCTCAGAGTGACAACTTTTTATTCACTTTTCGTCAGGGTAACGATATGGCATATCTTCTTCTCTATGTTGATGATATTATTTTATGCACTTCCGATGCTTTGCGTGACCGTATCATTGCTCACTTGAAATCTGAATTTCCTATGTCTGATTTGGTGCCACTTAGTTATTTTTTGGGTATTTCAGTTACTCGTACACCTTCCTACATGCTTCTTTCTCAGAAAAAGTATGCACAGGAAATATTGGAGCGTGCAGGTATGGGCACATGTAAGCCTGCCACGACTCCTGTTGACACTAACTCTAAGCTTAGTGCAGATTCGGGTCCTCCTGTGGCAGATCCGACTCATTATCGTAGTTTAGTAGGTGCTTTGCAGTACCTCACTTTTACTCGTCTTGATATTGCATATGTAGTTCAGTAGGTATGCCTTTTTATGCATGATCCCCGGGAGACTCATTATAATGCATTAAAACGCATCCTGCGTTATATTCAGGGAACCATTGATCATGGATTACATTTATATCGAACTACTCAGTCGCACTTGATCACTTACACTGATGCTGATTGGGGCGGGTGTCCTGACACTCGTAGTTCTACTTCTCGTTACTGTTGTTTTCTCGGTGATAACCTGATTTCTTGGCAGTCTAAGCGTCAGCCTACTCTTTCTAGATCAAGTGCTGAGGCAGAACATCGAGGCGTCGCAAATGTTGTCGCGGAAGCTTGTTGGTTACGTAATCTTCTTTTGTAGTTACATTGTCCACTCCGACATGATACTATTGTTTATTGTGATAATGCCAGTGCTATTTATTTACCTCGCAACCCAGTATAACACTAACGCACCAAACATGTTGAGATGGATATTCATTTTGTTCGGGAAAAGGTTGCGCTGGGTCACGTACTTGTGTTGCATGATCCTACTAGATATCAGTTTGCAAACATTTTCACTAAAGGTCTTCTGCGGCAGTTATTCTTGGAGTTTAAGTCTAATCTCAGCGTTCGCCCTCCTCCCGCTCAGACAGTGGAGGTGATAGAATATAAATATAGTTAGGATATATTTTGTTCCTAGAATTATACTTCGGATAGGTTTCCTAATCATAATAGGACTATCCTAGGATGTAACACTATAAATATTCAGCTATTAGTAAGCCCCCTGCCCCCATAGGCCCATAATATTCTGCACAACTAGTAGTAAATTATGTTCATAATATTCACATCAAACAGTTCAGTACAAATCAATTTACACATATACATTGTATGAGTGAAACTTCTATCTTTTAGTGTCTAGTACAATTTGTCAGGGCAAATAGAATCAGCAGTTAGTGAAGAGCAAACAATATAGCATACTCTGTATTCAGGGGGGTTCTAGCATTTCAGATTTTGGGGGGGGGTTTAACCAATATTATACACTAGCTTGTATGTATACGATGTGTGCAAAAACATGTATAAAATTAAATTATTTCCTAATTACATCTAAATAAATTAGGGATTTTTAATCAGTTTATTTCACCAAATCAGGGACTTAAATTTTTTTTTCAAAAACTTAGTTGAGAGGAAGTAACTAATCGTGTTATAAATTTTCATTGTGTTCTTTATGTTCTGCCTAATTTATCTTTTTGCTTTTTTAATTTAGTTGAGAGGAAGTAATAAGGACTAATAAGGTTTAATAAATCCAGACAAGTTCAGTTCAGTTCAAATAACTTCATATAAGCAAAAATAAGTTGAATAGAACAAGCCCTAAAAGTGTTATCGCTTACAATGTTATGCCACAATAACTTTCTTAACATCCACCTACTAACTATATTTTCATCAGGATTAATTTCTGTCTGTCTTTAACATCCACCAACTAACTATACTTTCATCAAAAATATCAAAGGACAAAGACATTAATTAGTGTATTATAATAATTTCTTTTTGTAGTTTCAGAAAAATCAGTACATGACTGTGTTATTATTAAAAAAAAAAAAAAAAAAGGCATAATCTGTGAGAGATATAGAATGGGAAAGAAAGAACCACATGAATAAGATCAAAATATAGGAGTTACCTTCTGGAGACTAGAGAGAAGAATGGTTGCAAACTGGACCTTCCCTGTCAGCTCGTATTGACACGTACAGAGAAGCAACAAAGTTTCTGTTTACACCGTAAATTTTTAATGAAGTATTGTTGAAGTCTTGAAGAAGAAAAGTTAGCAAAACTGACAAACCTTTAATTTTAAATGTAAAAGCTTAAGAAATCGGAGTATAAATAGAGCTGCAGTACTAGTGTACTCCCTTTGTATTTTTTTATCTTTCCTACTTAACTTTGTACGTTTGCCAATGTACTTATTCAAACTTAAATATCTTCTTGAATTAGCAATAAAAATGAAGAAATAAAAAATTAATCAATTCGAAAAAGAAATAAATAAAATAAAATTCAAAATAAACAAATTAAAATACGCGGTTTTCTTATGTCCGTTTTTGAATGATATATTAATTGTAAGTGCATACTTTGTTTATCACATTGAAAAACAATTATCAACTTACACTATTATAAAAAGTTTTCGCCGCACATGTGTTGGACGCACATAAAGTTAGTTATTTGAGAATACGGAAGTTCGACCAGAAAAAACTATTGTCGCACGCATAGCGTGCATAGATAGCTAGTATCATTTGAAAAATGGACATAGGAACACATCATATTTTAATTTGTTAAGTTTTTATTTTATTTTATTTTATTTTATTTTATTTTATTAATTTCTTTTACGATTTGATTAACTTTTTATTTTTTTCATTTTTATTGCTAATTCTGTTTATTACAAATATTTTAATCAATTTATGTTTGTAAGATATCTCCTATATTTGTGGGCTAATTCCTATTAGTTTTGACTTTTTGAATTGGTTTGTAGAAAAAATTGAAGGATAGTTTGGTGCACGCATGCATGCATAATTTTTAGAATGTATTTTAGAATTGGGAGAAAATTGTGTTTATATAGTATAATTTGCAAACTATTAATTTAACAATATTATCATGAATAGTGTCCAAATTAATTGTTATACTATGATTGATTGGCATATAATGACAATGATTTTAATTTTGCATCTTTTATGAAATTTAATGTCAATTAACATTGCTATTTTGATCACTAATTATAATTTTGATAAATTAATGTCAATAACTATAATTGATTGGAAAATTAATGGTGGAATTTCCTTTTTAAAAATTATCTTATGAAATTTGCATTGATGTGTGTTGGGCTATACACTTATACTAATTGTGTAACTTTAACTAATTTGAGAATATGGTTTTATTTATTTTTTTGAAAATAATGTACTAAGAGGTAAAAATACAATATTATAGGGGAGACACCCCTTCCCTTATAGTATAAAGATAATAAAGATTTACGCAGCGCCGCAGTGGTGAGTTTTCAAAGTGGTAATTATGTTGGTGAATTATTTTATTTCCATATTAGTTCTTTATTTTGTAATTGTTAGTGAGTATTTTGTCAAAAATTTACAACATTATTTAAGCCTTAATTGACAATTCATTGTTTTGGTTAGTGAATAATTTGTCAGAAATTTGCAGCCTTAATTAAGGATTGACAATTTCTTGTTTTGATTTTAACCGTTAGTGAGTATTTGGGAATGCTATGTTGGTGAATTATTTTATTTCCATATTAGTTCATTGTTTTGTTTTAAACTCTTTTAATTTTGTATGGAATGCCAAAATTGTCAAGCTTAAATTGATAATGATATGTTATAATGATGAGGGTAATTTAGGCTTTTCCAAGGGGGACACCATAGCTCCCCCCTTAGCTTATATAATAGAGATTTGTAATATACTTGCAAGCTAAGTCAGATTGGCAACAACTTGTTATTTTAAGCAATTGCAGTTGCGCTATGCGCTTCACTACCGCATAGAAATTCTTTAGCTTGTTATTTTTTTATTAGAAAAGAATATTGATCCAAATACCAATTCCTACTAAGTTACTAGCCAGTAGGAGTACAGGGCACCGCACACCAGTTCAGTTGCTGGGTACAAGATTAAATAGTTCATAAGAGAACATCCCTAAAAGCCCATTACCATTACAAGTGAATTCCCCAACATATTATTGGGATGAGGATTCAAACTATAAGCAATGTCCTGGAATTCAGAGTGGTACTCTACTAAGCTACCACCACTAAATTGTTAGTTTGAGATTAGTTGTGTTTAAGTATATTTGGCAGGTTATATTGTGTATTGGGTGTATTGTAATATTTTTTTAAAAAGGACAACAAATCAATTTTATTTTATAATATACTTCCTCTTTTTTTTTAGTTGTAACATTTGACTTTTTGGTGAGTGTATTAAAATAATCAAATGTTGCAACTAAAAAAAACAAAGGTAGTGTAAAACAAATTCCTTGATATCACGTGTGGATTACTTGAATTATTTGCCACGTGTTAAAGAGTTATAGGGTCCTTCTGAGCCTTATCTACTCGGACAGATAGGTGCCCAAGCTAGTGGGGCTTCCACTACGGAAGAAGATCTCTTGGAGCAGTTTCTCAAATGTATGATTCTTGGATGGTCTGATTTATTTTCATACCATGGGGACAAAACAATGTGAGCCACACATTTGTATTTGTAGGACCCCCGTTGTTTTTCTTTTCCCTTTTCTTTTAAATGCCAAAATTATTTTCTTTTGATTTTGTTTATTTACCAAAATTTATTAAATTAATTTCTGAAAACCGAAAAAATAATTTTAAATCTTTTTTTGAAAAAATCCGAATTTTTTTTTTTCAGCTTCCAAACAGTAATTCATGTTTGGAAAAAAAATTTGAGCAAATTTTTTTTTACCCAGTTTCTCTCTCCTCCTTGTTCTTGGTGTTCTTCACCAAAAATTCATGAACACTTCCTCTTCCACCATTCTCAACCGAGTTCCTCCCAAATTCGACCCATCTTCCACCTTCTCCCTCAATTTGGACCCTATTTTCCATCTTCTTCCTCCATTTCGACCCATTCTTCACCCCCATTTCGCCCCAAACCCTCACATCCATTGTTGAACTTCAACTCTATGGATTTCGATCTAAACTCTTCACCCGTAGATAAAATCAATGTAAGTTGACTTGAATATTTCGCATATAGTAACGAATTAATGATTTTCTATCTTCATTTGTGTGTTTGAGTAAGATTAAACTTGCAATTTATGAAAATTTTCACCAAAAAAAATCTAGGGTTCACTAGTAGAATAAATGCTTATTGCTGCGGTCATTAAGTGGCCTATTGCGGCGGTTTTGACCGCGCAGCAATTAAGGGCGCAGCAATAGGTAATTTACCTATTGCTGCGGTTTTAAACCGCAGCAATATTACAACACATTGCTGCGGTTTCTAGGAAAAACCGCAGCAATATATATATTTTTTATTAAAAAAAGATAGTATATTGCTGCGGTTTCTAGGAAAAACCGCAGCAATATTCATATTTTTTATTAAAAAAAGGCGGTATATTGCTGCGGTTTCTGGGGAAAACCGCAGCAATAGGTACTGGTACAGGTAAATTTTTTTTTTTTTTTTTGCATTTGCCATCAAATTTGAAAGACAAAAAGGCTAAAAGAAAATAAAACACTACTGATTGAAACTAATGACAAAAAAAATTATTATACAAAATTCAAAAATAAAAAAAAATACAAACTGAAATATATTATTACAATATATTTAAGGCAGAGTATAAAAAAACCAAAATTATAGTACCAAAAAAACAGCAAATCTGAAATTACATATGAATCTCATTAATATATAAAGATAAAAAAAACTAGTTTTATAAATAATACAAAAGACCAAAAAATAAAATGAAAAAATAAAAAAAAACTGTTACAACTAACTGACTAATTACAAAAAATATAATAAACTATTAGAAAAAATAAAAAACTGATCTAAAAAAATCAAAAAAAATCCTAAAACAAAAAATCTACATACACAACTAAAAAACAAAAACGAAAAATAAAAACGAAAAACGAAAGATTGATGAACACAGGCGACCAACGCCGAGATCTGGGCGGCGGCGAGCCAAGAAAAACCGGCGAGATCGATGAAGACCGGCAAGATCGATGAAGACCGGTGAGATCGATGAGCGAGACGATTTCGGTTGCTGAGATCTTCGAGATGGCCGGTTTCACGCATCCCATGGCGGAAAGTCAGCGGAAACCCACAAGCGTCCCATGGCCGGAGATGGCCGGTTTCACGCGTCCCAAGGCCGGAGATGGCCGGTTTTCACGCGTCTGCAAGGTTTCACACTTCTTTGATGTCGAAGTGAGACCCACGATTGAGGAGAGAGGAAGAGAGGTGAAGGAGACCCACGATTAAGGAGAGAGGAAGAGAGGTGAAGGAGACCCACAAGCTACGACCCACGATTGAGGAGAGAGGAAGAGAGGTGAAGGAGATCTGCCATATGAGAGAGAGGAAGAAGTGAGAGGGAGATGCCATATGAGAGAGAGGGAGAAAAAGTGACCTAACATAACCACTATCTAAGTTACTGCTGTAATTTGGTAATGACTAAAGATATTTTGGACATGACCAAACATAAAGAAATATTGGTAATTACTAAACATATTTTGGACATGACCAAAAATAAAATTATGGTGTGTGAGATAATTGCAATAAATCAATGCACTTCACACTTTTATTTGGTTATATTTGATGCAAAGATCATACTTTAGTTTAGCAATTAGATGAAACGAATTTGCAGCATTTTCGGGGACTCCATTGCAGTGGAATGTCACTGGTTTTTTGTGCAAGCTAGTGCAGGGTTTAGATAATTACTAAAGATATTTTGGTCATGACCTAACATAACCACTATATATGTTAGGTAACCACCTAATTATATTAGGATATTACCAAACCTGTTAGGTCATTACCTAACAAATTTTAGGGCATTACCTAAAATAATAATTGTCTTGGGCAATGACCTCAAATCATGTGCCTATAACATATATATGATGAGGGAAATGTATGGTTAAGATGTGGGTTATTGATAACATAATCTATGAGATTTTAAATGGTTTATATGAAAAGATTGCATCGGGCTAAAACGTTACATTTTTCTTCCTTTTTCTTTTGCTTTCAGTGATAGAATTGAATGACTTTGGTGATATAAAAGGTTCATCGATAGAATGTTTATGTGAACACCGGATTGAAATGGTGGAACAATCTCTAAAAAGAATCCTCTCCATTATAGTGGAATGTCACTTTTTTTGTGCAAGTGAATGCAGAGTTTAGGTAATCACTATAGATATTTTGGTCATGACATAATACAACCACTACAAATGTTAGGTAATCACCTAATTAGATTAGGATATTACCAAACCTTTTACGTCATTACCTAAACCATTTTAGGGCATTACATAAAATAATAATTGTCTTGGGCAATGGTCTCAAATCATGTGACTATAACATATATGATGGGGGAATTATATGGTTAAGATGTGGATTATTGATAACATAATCCATGAGGTTTTAAGTGGTTTATATGATAAGATTAGATCGGGCTAAAACGTTGCATTATTTTCCTTTTTCTTTTGCTTTAACATGATTGAATTGAATGACTTTGGTGATATGAAAGGTTCATCGATAGAATGTTTATGTGAACAGAGGATTGAAATGGTCGAACAATCTCTCAAAAGAATCATCTCCATTGTAGTGGAATGTCACATGTTTTTTGTGCAAGTGAATGCAAAGTTTAGGTAATCACTATAGATATTTTGATCATGACCTAACATGACCACTTTGCATATGTTAGGTAATCACCTAATTAGATTAGGATATTACTAAAACGGTTAGCTCATTACCTAAACCATTTTAGGGCATTACCTAAAATAATAATTGTCTTGGGCAATGGCCTCCAATCATGTGACTATAATATATATGATGGGGGTATTATATGGTTAAGATGTGGGTTATTGATAACTTAATCTTTGAGGTTTTAAGTGGTTTATATGATAAGATTGGATCGGGGTAAAACGTTGCATTTTTTCCATTTTCTTTTGCTTTAAAATGATTGAATTGAATGACTTTGGTGACATGAAAGGTTCATCGATAGAATGTTATATGAACAACATATTGAAATGGTCGAACAATCTTTAAAAAGAATTCTGGCCACTATACTGGAATGTCACTTGTTTTTTATGCAAGTTACTGCATAGTTTAGATAATTACTAAAGATATTTTGGTCATGACCTAATACAACCACTACATATGTTAGGTAATCACCTAATTAGATTAGGAGATTACCAAACCTTTTAGGTCATTACTTATCAATTTTAGGGCATTACCTAAAATAATAATTTTCTTGGACAATGTCCTCAAATCATGTGATTATAACATATATAATGGGGGAATTATATGGTTAAGATGTGGGTAATTGATAACTTAATCCATGAGGTTTTAAGTTGTTTATATTATAAAATTGCATCAGTATAAAACGTTGTATTTTTTTTCCTTTTTCCTTTTTCCTTTTTCTTTTGCTTTCAAATGATTGAATTGAATGACTTTCGTGATATGAAAG
Source organism: Beta lomatogona (assembly GCA_947646795.1). Classification (NCBI taxonomy): domain Eukaryota; kingdom Viridiplantae; phylum Streptophyta; class Magnoliopsida; order Caryophyllales; family Amaranthaceae; genus Beta; species Beta lomatogona. Next base: position 6,410,941 of record CANSNZ010001059.1, on the reverse strand, counting down.
GTTCATCGATCGAATGTTTATGTGAACAGCGGATTGAAATGGTCGAACAATCTCTCAAAAGAATCTTCTTCATTGTAGTGGAATGTCAATTGTTTTTTGTGCAAGTTAATGTATGGTTTAGGTAATCATTATAGATATTTTGATCATGACCTAACATGACCACTTTGCATATGTTAGGTAATCACCTAATTAGATTAGGATGTTATCAAAACGTTTAGCTCATTACCTAAACCATTTTAGGGCATTACCTAAAATAATAATTGTCTTGGGCAATGGCGTCAAATCAAGTTACTATAATATATATGATGGGGGAATTATATTGTGGGTTATTGATAACTTAATCCTTTAGGTTTTAAGTGGTTTATATGATAAGATTGCATCGGGGTAAAACGTTGCATTTTTTCCATTTTCTTTTGCTTTAAAATGATTGAATTGAATGACTTTGGTGATATGAAAGGTTCATCGATAGAATGTTTATATGAACAACGGATTGAAATGGTCGAACAATATTTAAAAAGAATCCTGGATACTATAGTGGAATGTCAAATGTTTTTTATGCAAGTTACTGCATAGTTTAAGTAATTACTAAAAAAAAAAAAAGGCCATAATCTGTGAGAGATATAGAATGGGAAAGAAAGAACCACATGAATAAGATCATAATATAGGAGTTACTTTCTGGAGACTAGAGAGAAGAATAGTTGCAAACTGTTCCCTGTCAGCTCGTATTGACACAGAGAAGCAGCAAAATTTATGTGTACACCGTAAATTTGTAAATGAAGTATTGTTGAAGTCTTGAAGAAGAAAAGTTAGCAAAACTGACAAACCTTTAATTTTAAATGTAAAAGCTTAAGAAATCGGAGTATAAATAGAGCTGCAGTACTACCATTGACGTTTTATATTATTTGCCAGCTAACATTGTGATTTCCTTTATTAATAATTGTAGTTGGTATCAATAAAAAACTTGTGTCCAATTTATTTGTTCTATTGTTTGTGCATTCAATCTTATAGGTTGATGTTAATTGTTCTTTGTCTGTCTATTTTAGGGTTTTATAAAATAATTTTATACATCTACCTTCTTATAAAATACTCCATTTGACTCATAATATAGTGCTTATTTCCTTTTTGCGCAGTCTCCAAGACGTATCTTAGCTTTGACCTTTTATATATTGAGTTTCATATTTAAAAATATATAAAAAATTGATATTATGAAAGTATAAAGTAAGACGAATCTAACAAGGTCTCATATAAGTATGGCTCTTGTATTTATATATTAATGAGAAAATTTGGTCAAAGATTTTAAAGTGTGACAAAAAAAAAAAACAAGTATTATTATGAGATGGAGGGAGTAATAACTTCTTATACATCTAACGTCTTATAAGTTTTGCCCTGTGCGAGGGTAGCCCAGAGGTTATTCGTCTTACCAAAAAAAAAATTGTGCACATGTGAGTTGTCCCACATTGGAAAAAGAGGGGATACAGTGCCACATTATAAGCTAAAGGAGTTAGTCCTACTATTACCAATTGGTTTTAGTATGGAACCTCCTTTGGGCTTGTAAATAGACTGAACTCTCCTCCCTAAAAAAATATTTAGAAAAAATTATTAATTTGCACTCGTGAAATTCTTTAGCTTGTTATTTTTTTATTAAAAAAGAATATTGATCCAGATACCAATCCCTACTAAGTTACTAGCAAGTAGGAGTGCAGGGCACCGCACACCAGTTCAGCTGCTGGGTATAAGATTAAACAGTCAGAAGAGAACATGCGTAAAAGCCCATTACCATTACAAGTGAATGCCCCAACATATTATTGGGATGAGGATTCAAACCATAAGCAATGTCCTGGAATTCGGAGTGGTACTCTACTAAGCTACCACCACTAAATTGTTAGTTTGAGATTAGTTGTGTTTAACAGGTTATAGTGTGTATCGGGTGTATTGTAATATTTTTTTTAAAAAAAGGACAACAAATCAATTTTATTTTATAATATACTTCCTCTTTTTTTTTAGTTGCAACATTTGACTTTTTAGCGAGTTTATTAAAATAATCAAATGTTGCAACTAAAAAAACAGAGATAGTATAAAACAAATTCCTAGATATCACGTGTGGATTACTTGAATAATTTGCCACGTGTTAAAGAGTTATAGGGTCCTTCTAAGCCTTATTTACCCGGACAGATAGGTGCCCAAGCTAGTGGGGCTCCACTACCGAAGAAGCTCTCTCAGAGCAGTTTCTCAAATTTGGCATTTGTCGTTGTCTTGAGCAATAATCACCATTTTGAATTGATTATTGAAGAATCAAATCACTACCCCACAAATAAGCCGCAAATGTCAGATCTATTGCTATTCTTAACTATCATAAATCGGCCCTTGAATACTATAAATAATAGGTCCATTGCAAAAATATCATGCATTCACAATATTTTGCAAAAATATATAGTAAAAAACATATATTGACCTGATTCACACTAAATTAGTGTAGATCTAATACTAGTTCATGTTATTTATAAAAAAAAGGATTACTATGTCAAAAAATAGTTTGCACACCACCTTGTCATAAAAATATATGGATCCTAAATTAGTTTGAACATTTTCATTTTTAGCATCGTCCCACAAAAGTAAAAAATCAATGGGTCCCCTACTTTATCTATTTCCAATAAAAAAAATTGTATGATCACTAATAGGATATAATTCATCTATGTATCTTGATTCTTTTTGCAATTGGTAATGCATGATATTGTTGTTATTTACAGTTTCCACTTTCACTATTGATTTCATGCTTGATAAACTTAGAATTCTCTCTCCCATAAAGCGATCAATTGTCAATTTGGATGGCATTATTGGTTGTTCTGGTATTTTCTCTCGATCAGATGGAGTATTCATTGAATGTGATAGTATTCACATTTTGGATATTGTTTGTTTACTTGATCGAAAACCTGTTGTCATTGGCCTTTGCATGCTATTTTCTATGATCATTACTTCTAATAGATGTATTTGGTTATTAGCTCCTTGTGGAAAGATTTTGCTGCTATTTTTTTTACTTGTTCATAGATGAGTCAATCTGCTGTGAATTGTAATTGTAGTCCTATACCCAAGCTAAAGTGCCAAATGTTTGTCTGCTGTATTGCTTTTCATGGAATCTGTACTGTCATCGCAGGTTGCGATGAAAAGTAGCTCCTGATAGGACCAAGTTTATGGACGTGCTGGGGGGTGATGCTGCCAAGTGCGATATTGAGCGATTTTTGACCACTTTTACTCCACTCCTTCAACAGAACCACAAGTTTTTACTTTTTGGTGAGATTACTTGGAATAGCCAACTATTTCCGTGTTTGAATGTCTCTATCAGTCTGTCATTTATTCAAGTATTTAAATACTCTATAGAGAACTTACATAAGTACTCCCTGCCTCCCTAAATTAGATCACTTTTGATGATTGTATTAAAGTACCTGAGAGCATGCCCACTCATGGTTTTTTTGGGCATTAATTTGAGTCATAAACCTTACTAAAAAAAAAAACATGGGGTTGCATCTATGGTTTTTTGATGCTTGTATTGGGGTCATGCTATGACTCAATCCATGGTTAGTCATCCTATGACCCAAACCATGGTTAGTCATCTTATGACTCAAGCCAACCATTTGTGGACATGTGGCAGTGCGTCATAAAGGTTATTTTTATTTTGTAATCTGAATAACTTAAAAAATACAAATTTAAAAAAATAATTTTTTTTACCAATGGTCCTATCTTTTTGAGATCTATAAATAGACATTCATTTTGCTATATTTTGACACACTTCTAAAATAAATTATTTTCTCTCTACATTGTACGCACATGAATAATTGTTTTTGGAAGCTTTTATTATTGAATAATTTTTTTAATCAAAATTAATTACTACTAAATGAATTTATTTAGGGTTGTTAATATACAAAATAATTTATTTATAATCTTGTATGATATTATTTATATTAAAAGGTATAAATATATATTGATGTAGGAGAGAGAAAATGGGATGGAGTATAGTAAAAAGTGGGATAGAGGAGGATGATGTTCTTTTATATTGGGTCATGAGTGGGGTGCATTTGTCAAAATGGATCATAAGGCATGACAAACTTTGGTAAGATGAGAGAGAAAGTTGATGAGAGAGAGGGGTGACATGTTTTTTTGGGGCATGAGTGGCCATGCTCTGAGTACCACAACAATCCTTCACTTTTCATAATTTACATTTCCAAGATTTTAGGAAATGAATTTCCTTAGTTGTATTGAATTTAGGGTTAGCAATAAATACAACCTAATTATGGAAACTAATGGGCTGTACATCATAATACACATTAATATAATTAACTCTACATACATGGGCCTAACACCCCCCCTCAAGTTGGAGCATGGAAATCACAAATGCCCAACTTGGCTAATAAATAGTGAAATTGGCGTTTCCCTAAAGCTTTGGTGAAGATATCCGCAAGTTGTTCGGAGGTAGAAACATGATGGGTGGAAATAAGACCGGCCTGAAGAGCATCCCGAACATAATGACAATCCAATTCGATATGTTTCGTGCGCTCATGGAAAACGGGATTTTGGGCGATGTGCAGTGCGGATTGACTATCACAATAAAGGCGCATAGCACGAGGATGATCAATACCAAGACTCTGAAGAAGGGCCTTAAGCCAAATCAACTCGCAGGTAGTAGTGGCCATAGAACGATACTCGGCCTCAGAAGAAGAGCGGGAGACAGTGTGTTGCTTCTTAGTTTTCCAGGATACGGGGAATGACCAAGAAACACAAGACACCTAGTGAGAGAACGCCGAGTAAGAGGACAGCTAGCTCAATCAGAGTCACACCAACCAGTCAACTGGAGGTCACAATCAGCATGAAGAAGAATGCCCTGCCCAGGACACCCTTTAAGGTAGTGAACGGTGCGAAGAGCAGCGGCCCAGTGTTCTTGGCGAGGGGCCTGCATAAACTGAGCGAGGATGTGAACCGTGTAGGCAAGATCCGGGCGAGTGAAGGAGAGGTAGATCAGGCGACCAACCAGACGCCGATACTGCTCAGGATCATCAAGAAGGGTGCCAGAAGCAAGCGCAAGGTGGTGATTCGGTTCCATAGGAAAACTAGAAGGACGAGCACCAAGAAGGCCCGATTCAGCGATAATGTCAAGAGTGTACTTACGTTGACTCAAGAAGATGCCCTCGGGACTCCGAGCAACCTCAACACCAAGAAAGTACTTCAGAGGGCCCAAGTCCTTCATATGAAAACACTCACTCAAATATTGCTTGAAAGCAGTGATGGCGGAAGAATCGTTGCCAGAGATGATCAGATCATCCACATAGACAAGAACATTGAGCTGCGCAGGGCCCTGAGTAAGTGTGAAAAGGGAGTAATCAGAGTAAGATTGCTGAAAGCCGTACCGGTGAAGAGAAGCAGCGAGCTTAGCAAACCAACACCGAGGAGCCTGTCGTAACCCATATAGAGGCTTCTTAAGACGACGAACCAGGCCCTTGGAGGACCCATGAAATCCCGGAGGAGGCTTCATATACACCTCTTCATCAAGATCACCATGAAGAAATGCGTTATGAACATCCATTTGGTGTAACTCCCAGTTCTTAGCCGCAGCAATAGCAAGAAAAGCGCGTACTGTCACCATCTTGGCCACAGGGGCAAAAGTCTCATTGTAGTCCAAGCCCTCAACTTGGCGATTTCCAAAAATCACAAGACGAGCTTTAAGGCGTTCGACAGTGCCATCAGCATGATATTTGATTTTATACACCCATTTACATCCAAGTGCATGTTTCCCGGGAGGAAGAGAAGTCAAGGACCAAGTATCATTAGCTTCTAAAGCGGAAATCTCTTTTTCCATGGCCGCACGCCATCCATCATCAGTCAGAGCTTCTTTGAAGCTACGGGGTTCATGACCTGTAGTAACAGCAGCCAGGAAAATACGATGTGGCAAAGAAAATTTATCAGCAGACACAAAATGTGCTAAAGGATAGGGAGTACCTGAGGAATCAGATGAAGCAGGAGAACTAGAGGATGGACTCGGAGTGGGATTCAGTGGAGTAATATAATCTCGTAGCAAGACAGATGGGCGCTTAGCGCGCCGACCACGGCCCAAAGGAGAATCAGAAGCCACAACAGTCGTCGACCCAAGAGAAGAAAGAGACTCAGCAGGGGGGCTGGGACGGGAGGCCCAACAGTGGAGTCCGGCTCAGCAGGGACCGAACCATGAGAAGCAGCAGGGGAGCTGGGGACATGCAGCCTAGTAGCGGGGCTTGGATCCAAAAAACCCGAAGCTGCAGGAGGGGAGGCAGCAGACGCTGTAGGCCCAGCGGTGGGTGCAATGGGGTCGACGCGGGCTGGAGGCCCAACAACAGTAGCAGCGGAGAGCTCAGGAGAGTCCAAAACAGATTGTGGACCTCATCCAAGTCAAAGGACGAAGGAATATCACCCCAAAAATCGAACAAATCAGCGTCCAAACCACCATGAGCATCATGAAGAGGAAACTCGTTCTCAAAAAATTGAACATCGCGAGAAACAAAAATTTCGTGAGTCTCCAAATCATACACCTTCCATCCCTTTTTATTATGTGGATAGCCGACAAACACCCCTTTTCGACTACGAGAGGCAAACTTGTCCCCCTTAGCCCGTTGATTATGAGCGAAGCACAAACAACCAAACACCTTTAACTCATTGAAATCAGGAACAACACCAAACAAAATTTCAAAAGGGGTTTTATTGTTCAACAAACGAGAAGGTGTCCTATTAATTAAGTAAATGGCACCAAGTACGCATTCACCCCAAAAAGAAGTGGGAAGAGACCCTTGAAACATGAGAGCACGACTAACATTAAAAATATGGCGATGTTTACGCTCAACTCTGCCATTTTGTTGAGGAGTGCCAACACATGATGTTTGGAAAATAATGCCATGAGTAGAGAAATAATCAAGCATGCAATTGAATTCCGTGCCATTATCACTGCGTACCCTTTTAACATGCACCTCAAATTGACATTCAATCATAGCAAGAAAGGAGCAGAAAGACTTATGAACATGTGTTTTTGAAGGTAACAGATACACCCAAGTAGCTCGGGAAAAATCATCCACTAAGGTTAAGAAATAGTGAGCATCACATGAAGAGGCAGTCTTATAAGGACCCCACAAATCACAATGAATCAGTTCAAAGATACGACAGGCTTTATTATAACTAATGGGAAAACTAGGACGAGATTGTTTCGCCTGAGGACAAACAACACATGCTTTATTTAAACATTTCTTGCTACTACTATCACTAAAGACAGGAAGAAGCTTGACGACCTTATCCGAGGGATGCCCCAATCTTCGATGCCACAGTTCAAAGTCACTGATCTCAGAAACGGTCACAGCATGAATACTCGGAATCCCAGGATAATAGTAGAGTCCATCCTTTTGTTCACCGGCTCCAATCAGGTTCCCCGAGCGAAGGTCCTGTATAGCACATAATGAGTCAGTAAAACGAATAACACAATGAGAGTCATCAATCAACCGCGACACCGATATCAGATTACAAGATAACGAGGGAACAAACAGCACATGATGAAGAAATAAACCCCCAGGGAGATGAACAGTGCCAGCCATAGTAGCCATTACTCGTTGACCATCAGGCAAACCAACACAACAGTCAACTAAAGAAATAGGATCAAGCAACAAGGAAGAAGTGCCAGTCACATGATAAGATGCGCCCGTGTCAAGGAGCCAAGAGGAAACAAGGGACTCACCCATCATAGCATCGTGAGATCGTTCATTTACCATATTTAAAAGCACCCGCATTTGAGCGGAGAGTGAGGGAGTCAAGGGAGGTACCCCCACCCCCACTTGGGTAGCGAGGCGTGGGCACGAGGCTGCTGCCGAGAGCAATGGCGGCATCACGAGCGGCATGGGCGCGAGCCGCCGGCGCGGAGAAGCGGCGCTCTGGTGGAGGAGCTGCGGGCAGGCCAGGTTTGCCGGCGAGAGTAGAAGTGGACGCGCTAGAACCCTTCCCATATTTTTCCTCCCACCACGCGGGACGGCCATGGAGTTTAAAGCACGAAGAAACATCATGACCACGTTTTTTATAGTGAGTACATGAGAGTTTAGTTTTGTCCGGCCGATCTAAGCCATCAAACGTACCTTTCACAGCAAAGACATGGGCATCCTCGACCACAGTTTTGTCACGAGCCATGCTTCGAACCCTTTCCTCCTGCAAAAACGCATGGTAAGCGCGATGAATGTCGGGCGGTGGTTGTTGAGAGAGGAGATTGGATCGGACGGTGGAATACAAATCATCATCCACACCAATGTAAAATTGATGTAGTTTCTCCTCTTCACGATCGGCGGCGAATTTCCCGGCTACATCACAGGTACACGAGCCACATGTACATCCGTGTAATGGTTTCAAACGAGCCAAATCATCATAGAGGCCCATTAAAAGGTTATAGTAATCCTCCATAGTCATAGTTTTGGTTTGTTTGCAGTTGGCAATGTTGGCCCTAAGTTGTTGGAGACGAGGACCGTCGGCGACGCAGAACCGAGTCTCCAAATAAAGCCAGAGAGGCCGAGCCTCCTCATGATAAGGAATGGAAGCCGCAAGCTTCGAATCCATGCTACGTAATAACCATGAAACTAACATGGAATTCATGGTATCCCAGTCAAGTATTTTTTTCTTGTCAGTGGGTTTAGTGATAGTACCGTCAATGAAAACAAATTTCCGGCGAGCCTTCAAGGACAACGTGATTGCCCTAGCCCAAGATAAGTAGTTGTCCCCTTTGAGAATCACGTGAGTGATCAAGTTTCTAGGTTGGTCACCGAAACTCAAGAAGAACGGGGAAGATGAATCAGTTTTTAAGTCCTCAGTCATGGTGGTGGCGCTGCTGTGGAGAGGCGTGAAACAGGTAGTGTAGGGCTGCCGTGAGGAAGCAGTAGAAAAAAACGGCAAGAAGGCTATAGCTCTGATACCATGTAGGAAATGATTTTCCTTAGTTGTATTGAATTTAGGGTTAGCAATAAATAGAACCTAATTATGGAAACTAATGGGTTGTACATCATAATACACATTAATATAATTAACTCTACATACATGGGCCTAACAATGATCCCGACCATACCAATATTGGCTTTCTTCATAACTCTTAGCTAAGGCCGTAAGGGCATCATTAACGGTCCATTAGTCAGGCAGTTAAATGTTGGTAAAAATGATTATGATTTATATGTAACTTTTGTGAGGATAGTCTCGTGCTAAAGTTCATAGGAATAGTACTAGTTCAACTCCAAATCTCTTTTTCTTCATAATTTTCTATTACCATCTAGTACTACTTTAAATGTGGTATTTAGCTGCAATAATGGAAATTTATGAAGAAAATACATGTTTGGCATAGAGTTCCATTACCATAAACATTAGTCTGCGACTTCCTTGCAAAATTACATACAAATCTATTACCTCCATGTATTACCGGCTACCAGACATATGGTAAGATTAAAACTCGAAAATGACTTGTTATTTCGGGACAACCTGAAAGAGAGATGTATGAATGGGCTAGTATTTAGGGATTAAGGGAGTATCATACACGCTGGTGTTTGCCTTCACAATTGTTTTGGCTTATTCCCTATTCCCTATTTCTGATATAATTAGATGTAATGGAAGTTTTTTATTTTTCCATTTTCCTTTCAAGATGGATTTATGTAGCACTGATTTAATAGTTTCTGATACAAAATTAAGTACTATGCTCTGTTATGATGTTAATCATTCCTCCACGTGTTTCAGCTAGTGTGGGTTTGGATGACATGAAAGCTTCTTAATTCGCAAAGGAACTTACATATGTGGTGCTAAGTTAGAAACTCGGTCAATCGATCATCTACATCTTAACATAAGGGTTCACGAGACCACATTTTGAAATTCCTTGTTTCGCTATAACCATTTCGGGTGACATACTACTTGGTTTAATGTATACTAATTATTTTGAGGCAAATATGATATGACCCTTCAAGATAATTAATGTTTTTATGACATTGCTTGTGTCCTATAGAGCCTCTTTTTAAGGTAGGTTACGCATTTACTTCAAACCGCATGGTTGTGCACTTGTTGAATATGAGCTCACTTGGCCTAAAACCCTTAAAACTTTTCATGAATGTTGTATTAAAAGAGGCTCATGGTCCTTCAACATCCAAACAAGTTTAGAACTATCAAAATTGAGCTCATGAGGTTTGTAAAGTTATAAAATAGTCCATGAATTATGGTTGATAACCACCGAGATAAAGTTTTCTCGAATAAGTATTATAATCCTATTTCGATTTATAACAAAAGAACTTGTAAGTAGATTCGAACCGAAATCTTACCACTTTCATTTTGTGGGATATGTGTTTTTCATTTAAGTCTAAATAATGCGATTCCAAAACCATTGAGAATTATACATTTAGATCTCTTTTAAACATCAATAAACCTTCTCCAAACTTGATTGAATTTCTTCCCAACACTTCTAAATTTCAAATACAAACACTCAATCCTTTTATCTACCTTTACCTATAGATCCAAATACCCACCAAAACACTTGTGATACGTAAAATAGGCCTTTTAAAGTAGTTTTGGCTCTAAAGAGAATGGATGAGAGAGAAAAGGTAAGAGAGAGAGAGAGAGAGAGAGATAGAGAGAGAGAGAGAGAGAAATCCTCAAACCCCCCTCACCGTCCTCTCGACACTAACTCAGCCCGTCACTCAACAGACCGCCATGTCCCTTGTGGAAGAGGAGGTACTTGAGTCCCACGCAAGGTCTGCTCAGTCTCACCCTAGTTCAGATCCAACCCCACCCTTGGTGGAAGAAAGAGAGAAAGAAAAGGATTCTAACATTAAATGTTGGGATGGAAAGGCCATAAATGAAACCTCTTTTCTGAAGGCATTGGTAACTGTTGATGGAGTTAATGCAGGGACTTTAATGCCCCAAACCATACCTATAAAAAATATTCCATGCCTTTATGCAATGTCCCCTCCCCAAAGTCTTCAGAAAAATGAGGTATTTATCCCTCTTTCTGAAGAAGAGTACAATGAACTTTCGAAACCTTGGAATGGTGCCCTGATTTGCAACATTCTGGGTAGGACGTTCTCGCAAGATTTTCTCCAAAATGAACTGAGGAAAATCTAGAAATGGGAAGGGAGAATGGAAATAATCTCGCTGGGGAGGGGTTTCTTCACGGTAAAATGTAATTCAGAAACCCATGAACTTTCTATTCTTGCAGAGGGGCCATGGTTTGTGCTCAATCACCTCGTCGCCGTGCAACAATGGATGCCGGGGTTTCAACCTTCTAACGCTAGTATCAACCACTATCCAGTGTGGATTCATTTGTCAGAGCTCCCTATGGAGTTCCATTCCAAGTCAGTTTAAGAGAAAATTAGGAATAATCTTGGGCAAACTGTCAAAATTGACTATCACTCCATACATGGAGAGAGAAGGAAATACGTTGCGATGTGCGTTTTGCTTGATGACCGAAATCCTCTTCCGGTTAAAGCTAGAATAGGAGGGGTTACGCAACAACTCTTGTAAGTGGAAGGCCCCTGGTGGTGTAGCCGGTGTTGCCAGGAGGGGCACGCGAACCAAAATTGTCCTAAGGTTGAAGGAGGAAAAGAGGTGGAGACTGTGGATACCGAACTGAAAAGTCATCGGAACCAGACCGGGGATTATGTGTGGCTTCCGGCGAAGGCCCGGACACAAGGAGGAAGAAAAGAAAGAAAGGCCGGAGATGGCGAACAGTTTAACAGCAGAATCGAGGGACAACGAAACCCAGCTACCTTGTGGACCCCAAAGAAGGTTGACAAGAGTCAACCTGTCAAACAGGCGGCTCTTAACCGCACTGAAAGTGACTTTTGCCCAGTTAACCACTCTTCCATATCTGCGGTTAGAATGTTGGAAATTGAGAATACTTTTTCTATCCTTGGAAATCTTGGGGAAGCTGACACAATATCTCTCACATCCAAGAACCCTCCCCATCCAAATAAAATTTGAAACGTACCATGACTATCCCCTCTAAACCTGCTGCAAACCCCCTACCCCATCACATCATCCATGCAAGCCCAACACTCAACCCCCCAACCCCCTTTAAAAATAATCGAAGCCCAGGAACTTTTGTCCTCGCAAAACTCACCTCAAAACACGAAGAAGAAAACCCCACATCAGAAAATGCTACTAGAAAGCCGAGAAATCTCCCCCTCATCCTCCCCACCACATATGTCCCCTCCATCCCCTCCACCTCCGCCGAGGGTGCAGCTGGTAAGGGACTGCAACTCCCTCCGTTTTGCGAGACCGGTGAGACCGATTCTTCCATAGATGAACCCGGGTTTTGTGGATTTTCTCCTCCGCGACAACTTGGACTCCGTGTCGGAATATTGCACCGACATAACTCTACAAGAGGTGAAAGCACTCATCTTGAATCCTCAACTCGAGCTGGAAAAATACCAACATCTTCTCATGTATGCGAACTCAGAAGTCATGGCCCCCTATCTCCCTCAATTCCAAACAATGGCTCACCTACCGGAAACAATGAAGCTATTCATGGAATGGTTTCTGAGAAAGGAAGTGGGGGACGAGATGGAGGAAAGGACGTTAATGATGAACATGGGACCATGGTTGGACCCGGCACCCTTACTTCCGAAGGTCCGAACGGTGGTTCTAATAAAGACAATGACTGTGAGGTTAGAAATGCTGAGCAATACGGACGGAGTATTGATTGCAAAACTGCAGCAACCAATGAAGCAGATGAGAGTCATGGCGTCTTGGGAAGAGGGAAGCGGGAAAAATATCCCGCGCGAGGCCGAACTGAACTTGTGGCCTCACCGGCGATTGTGGACAAGCTCCAAAACAGGCCACGAAGTCGATCCTTGGGCACCCAAAAATGTGGAGGTGCTAAGGAGGATCATGGGGATGCCCAACTTGTTTAAAGGGATGAACATTCTCTTTTGGAATGTAAGGGGGATGGGGCGGTCCTCCTTTATCACTAACTTTAAAATGTTGATGTACCAACATATGCCGTCTCTTGTGGCGCTTGTGGAAACGTGGGTTACACGGGCAAGGACGTCGGAGATTGTGGCAAGCTTAGGGTGGGACTCATGGTACCTCATGGAGCCTGTGGGATTTACTGGCGGCATTCTTATCCTCTGGAACTCGAACATCATTGAGTTCCAACCTTTGGGGGAGAGAGCTCAAGGTGTGCATGGGGTGATTGAGGTACGCAATCACAACCTTTCCTTTATTTTATCTGCTATATATGCTAGTCCGAAGTTTCAGTATCGTAAATTGTTATGGGATGACTTAAAAGTTATGGCAAATAGTGTGCATGTACCGTGGTTGGCCCTAGGGGACTTTAATGATGTGGTATCTCAAAATGAAAAATTAGGAGAAAATAAAATCTCTCTTACTCATTCGAATTTATACGCTAGCACTATGGATGATTGTAATTTGGTTGACATTGGTTTTAATGGCCCTAAATTTACTTGGACAAATAAGCGAAGGAATAATCCTATCTATGAGAGACTGGACCGGGGATGGGCGGATGTAGAATGGTCAACCTTATTCCCGGAATGTAAGTTAACCCACTTGCCAAGAGTAACATCGGACCATTGCCCTATCCTTCTTAGTCTTGAAAACAAAATCCAGAATATAGGGGTCAAGCCTTTCCGTTTTGAACCTTTGTGGACCTTGGATCCTAGGTTTCTTAGGGTCATCGATCAAGCCTGGGCTCAAAGGGACAGCCCTTTGGGGGATAAGATTGAGTGTGTGCGTGAATCTCTTATTGAATGGAATAAGGTTAGTTTTGGTAATGTGTACGCGCATAAGAAACAAATTTTAGCTCGGCTTCAAGGTGCCCAAACATATCTCCAGAGTAATCCAACTTCCACTTTCCATCAAAATCTTGAAAACTCTCTTCAAAAGGAGCTCATTACAATCCTTGATCAAAAGGAAATGTTGTGGCGAACTAAAAGTAGAATAGATAGAATCACGGAGGGGGAGAGAAACACAAGTTACTTCCATAGAAGTGTGACTATTAGGCGTCATTCAAATCGCATTTTGAGTCTTAGGGATGAAGTGGGTAGGGAAATTCAGAACCAAGAAGAGATTAGGAGTCATATCCAAGCTTTCTACTGCACCCTATACACAACGGAGCACATATCTTCTGCTTACTCTAGGTCGTTGACAAATGAAGACTTGAACCTAATTAGTATTGCTTTCCCTCCTACTAGCCAAGAAGTCAGGAAAGCCTTGTTCTGTATGAAACCATTAAAAGCCCCTGGTCCCGATGGCTTTCATCCTATCTTCTTTCAGAAAACTTGGGGGATAATTGGTAGAGACCTTTGCTCTACCATCCAGGATTGGTTTAGGAAGGGGGAGATCCCTAGGGATCTGTGTCAAGCTCTAATTTGTTTAATCCCCAAGCAAAACTCCCCGGAAACCATCAAACAATATCGTCCTATTAGCTTATGTAATTCGATTTATAAGCTTGTCACCAAAATTCTTGTCACTCGCATGAAACCTTTGATTCCTGACTGGATCTCTCCAAATCAAAATAGCTTCATAAAGGATCGGGGGCTGACATTAACCTTGTTGTTGCATCGGAAGTGCTGCACTCAGTGCATAAAAAGAAAGGAAAATGGGGGTGGTTCGCTCTGAAAATTGATTTAGAGAAAGCTTATGATAGGATGGAGTGGGGTTTTGTGCGAGAATACCTGATTCGTGTAACCTTGACCCTCATTCAGTTAATCTAATCATGAACTGCGTCTCCCAAGCATCTTCTACCGTTCTTGTAAATGGGAGGAAGACAGATCCTTTCCATCACTCTAGAGGCCTGCGCCAGGGGGACCCTATGTCTCCTTACCTTTTCAACATTTGCCTCGAGAACCTTTCTAAGTCCATCCATGAAGCTTGTGAGCAGAAAGAGTGGACTCCTTTCGGGGTTGGGAGGAAAAAAGTACCTATCTTTCACCTCATCTTTGCGGATGATTTGCTCTTGTTTGGTCCTGTTGATGAGAATACAACCTTCTCTGTCCGTGACACTCTAAATAAAATCTGTGCCGTGTCGGGGCAGAAAATCAGTGAGTTGAAAAGCAAATTAATTTTTTCCCCCAACACCAATTCTGAGTGTAAAAACCTATTTCAATCAACGATCCATGTGAACGAGAATGAAAATTTAGGGACGTACCTAGGGCTCCCGCTCACTCATAAACGACCCTCCAGGGCCCAGGTTCAATTTGTGATTGATAAGGTGATGAATAAATTGGCTAAGTGAAAGACCAAATACCTATCTAAAGCGGGGAGACTAAAGCGGGGAGACTAATCTCTCAACCATCCAGGCCTATTGTATGTATGCAACCTCCCCTCAACCAAGCTTAGAGAATTGGATTCGGTGTGCAATAACTTTTTGTGGGGGGATACAATTGATAAGAGAAAGATTCACTTGGTAGGTAAGGACCAAATATTTCAACCTAAGAGTAGAGGGGGTTTGGGAATAAGAAATCAAGAGAAAACCAATAGGGCTTTTATGGCAAAACTAGGTTGGAAAGTCTCTCAGGCTCCCTTGAATCTAGCTCAGAAGTGCATTAACTCTAAGTATGTGCATGCTAACAAAGTGACCAAGTTCTCCAATGGCTCGAATACTTGGAAAAACATTGGAAAATAAAGGTTAGCACCTTCTACAAGAAAACTCAGCTTTCGGAGTTTAGGAAATGGGAAAACAATCCATTTTTGGGACGATGATTGGTTAGGTGTTGGTGCTATTAGGGGGCGAGTATCCGGGGGCCCTCACCCTTCAGGAGGAATCATTGCATGTGAGCCATTTGGTTAGAGAGGATAGGTGGGACCTTAGCGTTATTTCATTGGCCCTCCCTTCATACATCATTGATCGAATCCTTAGTTTTCACCCTCTTTTCGATACTAATCGGGATGACATGCTAATCCCTTCATTCATTACCCCTAGAGGTTTTTCTTTGGCTTGTGCTTATGACGCTCAAATTCATACCCCGTATATAAATACGGAGTGGATATGGAAGAATAGTATGGAGGCAAAGCTAAAAATTTTCTTTTGGTTGTTGTGGCGTGACCGGATTCCTCATAAGCGCCTCCTACATTTGCGACATATATCACTAAAAATGATAACCGCCCTAGATGTGATGCCCATTGGGAAGACTCGGTTCACATTATTCGCGACTGCCCCTTCTCCCATGCGGTGTGGGAGATTTGCGCTCATCCATCCCCAGCAAACATCTCTTTCACAGATTGGTTAATCCAGAATCTGACTAGTGATAGGTTTTTCAGAGGGGTAGGATGGGCTGACCTTTTTCCATATATATGCCACGAGTTATGGAAAGATAGGATCTATTGTTGTCTGCGAGATAAAACTCCCGCCCCACCCAACTCTTTATGTGACCGGGCTGTCGCTTTGGCAGTTCTACGGGCCAAAGCTTATGATTCCCCCCGTAACCAGGAGGATCCAAACCCAATTCGCCAATCGAATCCCATGTTCAACGAAATCTGCGAGTTTTGTATTCATGTAGATGCATCTTTCACGAATCGAAGTGACCATATGGGGTTTGGGGGAATTGTTAGAAACAGAGAAGGTGAGTGGGTTATGGGATTCACAAAGAGGACCTTCGCTTATGACTATGTCAATCTCGCCTAAGCTATAATTGAATAACTGGGATGTGAGTTATGTTTTGATCAATTCATATTAGTGGTGATACTTAATCTTAGCGTTTTAATTATCATATATATCATTGTTTGTCATAATTTGTTATTAGTTTAGCTATTAGTTACACGGACTTTTCATGATATGTGAATTGTGTAGCTATTTTATAATCTAAAATCAACTAGTGTTTAATCTTGCACCTCCCTGAGTTCGACCCGTATGTGCTATGACACTGTCACTTGAGTTATTAAAATAAAATCCTAACAAGTTTTTGGCACCGTTACCGTGGAGGCTACGGAATAGAATTAATTTGATTATAAATTTAATGGAAAAATTGACGCTATGGGGCTCAATTATTGGCCGTTCGCTTTAATAGGTACCAACTATTGATATTCCAGCGGGGGGCTCAACTTTGACATAACTTGTAAATGCGTGGACCCAGCAGGTTAGGTAACCTGCTGCTATAGGTTAATGAAGTCACGTGACTCATTAAATGAGCATATGACTTAAAAACCCACCCCAAAACCACGTTTTTAGATCTTCAGCTTCATTCTCTCATTTCCTCCTCCTTCCTCTTCGTGTTTTCCCCTTTCCCAACCATGGCTGCCCTAAATTCATCCGGATCAACCTCAATGAATTCAAGAACATCTGGACTGGGAAATGTGAAATGCAACCATGATATTCCTGCGAAATTGCGAACAGTGAAATTTGGAGCCAACGTTGGGAGGAAATTCTATGGGTGCTCCTTGTGGCCAGTAAGTGTGAGTTAGATTAGGGCACAAATTTTGATTTTTTTCCCCTTTATTTTGTTAAATTCATATAACATGAGTTTATTTTGTTGTTATTTTAGGGTGCAGATTGTGGATTCTTTAAGTGGGAAGTGAATGGAGGGAATTTAAAGGAGTGTCATGAATGTGAGGACTTACAAGCGAAGTTGCTAGAGCAATTCACTTCCATTGTTGAGTTTGAGTTGCAATTCAAGCTTGTTGAAGAAAAGTTAAGCAAGCTGAAGATGAAGAAGGACAAAATGGCTGCTGAAGTTGAAGAAATGAAGATGGAAATGGGTAGACTTAATGCTGAATTAGTTAAAAGTAATGCAGGGGAGAAAATTGCTATAAGGGCCTTGTTTATGTCCTGGATTTTGTTTGTTGTGGTCTTTATTTTCATGAACTGATCAATCCTAGTAGGAGGGGATATGTTAGTATGATGGGAGTGTTAGATAGTGAGGTCTTAATTTTGTGTTGCCTTTAGACCAACTGATGTGTAGTATGTATGTTGACACCTTTAACAATGAATGAAAAGTTTGCATTTTATTGAAATTCAAAGCTTGATTACAACTGTTTGTTTGCATAGCACAAAAACAGGGATGTGCTTGACAATACAGTACAAAGGTAAGCCTATTATGGTCTTAAAATTACATAACACAATGTAATCAAACAAGACAGATTTCCATAAATTGATGTCCAAAAACTCCTTCTAAAAACTTTTGACACTACATTAACATCCTTCAATTTCATGTGTTGCTTGTTGATGCTTGACTACTGTTGAATTGAGCTGTTGAGGGTAAAGTGAAAGTTTGAGAAACCTCCCTTGCACCACTTCTTTGACTTGGTGCCTGCACATTGTTACAAACAATGTTAAATAACATATCATATTGCGAAGTGAGCTTAAAAAACAATCAGTTACTTACATTCAAAAAAGTGCTGCCATCATCATCAATATACACTCCAACTCCTTTTGGGATCTGCATGATAGGACAAAACAATTTAGCCAAGTTAGGGGAAAAAAAAGTCAAAGGCATGAACTAAGAGAATTAAGATTCCTTACCCTCCACCTCTAAATTGCCTGCCTCCCCTAGAACCTCTGCCTTCACTTGATGAACCCCTAGCTTGTGCTCCTGAGCCACTGGCAGCACCCCTTGAACCTCTCCCACCACCTGCTGACCCAGCACCTGCTTCCCTGCCCACATTCGATGAACCCCTGCCTCCCCTAGAACCTCTACCTCCCCTAATTACCCGCCACCTTTCCCTAACCTGCTTGGTTGAGCAGTGGCAGTTAGGTGTGCACTGGTGTTGTCTGTTCCACTTGGCGCAGGCTGTGAGGCAGTCTTAGCTTTCTTTGGAGCTGTTTGGGACGAGTCATTCCCTTTATTTGGACATGTCTTTTTATTGTGAGTTTTGCATTTACAAATGCTGTAACTCATTTCCACTCCATGTTTAGTGAGCCTTCCAGATTTCTTAGAGTTCTCATGGGGGTCCTTGTTTCTATTTTTTCTAGGTCTTCCAGGTCCAATTTTGATAGGCGGAGGGTTTAAAGGAGACACAACCCTAGGCCAGTGTCTTTCACCAACACTGGGGGTATTGAGCCTGCATAAGACTGTAGGTATGTTTTCCTCTTGTAATAATCAGATACAAAGTCTTCAGCATCCTTTCTACAGAAGAAAATGCAAGATACTGCATGACAGCAAGGGACACCACATAAATCCCATTTCCTACATGTGCATGAATGTGCAGCCAAGTCAACTGTCAAACTGTCCATCTTATGATTAACTTGAAAAATTGTGTTTGTGGATGGGATTGGTATGCAGTTGGCAGCCTCAGCTTTTTCCTTATTCAATGTAGCCTGCATCCTAGGGCAGATCTTAGCATTACTAGCCTCCATTTCTTGCCTCTTGACCACCAATCTTTGCATTAGGGCTACCCTAATGTCCACCAGCATGTATATGATGTGTTTTGTCCTTGCAGCTATAATGTACCCATTAAAGGTCTCAGACAGATTACTAGTAATCACATCCACCTTTGTATTTGTTTTAATGCGTGCTCTACAAAAAACAGAAGGGTCATGTGCTTTGAAAGCTTTTATTGCATCAGGGTTAACCTGGTCCATTTCATCTAAGGCGTCATTGTAATCTGCAATACTGTATGCCTTGGCTGCTCTCCAAAACAGTATTTTCATTTCATCACCCTTAAAATCTTTGTGCCAATGGGCAAAAATGTGCCTAGCACAATGCCTATGCTCACAGTTGGGAAAAACAGATGCAACTGAGCTTAATATTGCCTAGTTAAAACAAGAAATAATAAAGTTAACATGATTGTGCATTAGTATGTAATAGAAACTAAACCCAAAAAAACAGAAAGGAATATAATATGTGGATTCTTACCAAGTGCTCATCTGAAACAATAGTCAATCCTTCACCCTGTCTAAGGTGCAAAGCTGTTTGTACCTCACTCAGAAACCAGCCCCATGAAGAGTTGTTCTTACCTTCAACTATGGCCTAGGCAACTGGATACATCTGATCATT
Source organism: Beta lomatogona (assembly GCA_947646795.1). Classification (NCBI taxonomy): domain Eukaryota; kingdom Viridiplantae; phylum Streptophyta; class Magnoliopsida; order Caryophyllales; family Amaranthaceae; genus Beta; species Beta lomatogona. The sequence continues at coordinate 6,390,983 of CANSNZ010001059.1, read as the reverse complement.
GGCATCCCTAACAACAGCTGCCAGTAATTGACCACCCAGAAAGGTCTTCAGAAAGCAAGCATCAATGCTGAGAAACCTTCTACATCCCTCCAACCAACCTTTTCTCACCCAATCAAAGCAGATAAATAGTCTTTGAAACACATGAGTTGCACTCCTCCTTGGCCTTTCGTCATAGAGCAACTTGATAACAATCTCTGCATCAATGTCCCTCAAGGCCTCAAGGTATCTACCCAACTTAGCATAATGCTCTTCCATTGAGCCATGAAGCAGTTTATGGGCCTTATACTTGACCTTATAGGCCAAGACTCTCTTAATGGCAACCCTAAATGCTTGTCTAACTGTTTCAATGAGCTCCTTGGCGGGCCAATGAGGCCTTGCCTTGAAAATTTCTAGAAAATGCTTTGCAAGCCATGTTGATGTCATCTGTCTGTTGGCTTCCATGTTCCTAGTATAGATATGCTCATCATCAACAGATTTTACCACAAAATAGGCCCTCCTTGAATCCCATAAAGCAAATAACCTAAAAGGGCAGCCTGTGTTGCACTTCACTTCCATTCTCCCCTGCCTCCTACTATTACTTGTAGCAAAGTACGAATTTCTCCCACATGTAATAGCAAACCTAGCCACAGCACTCCTAAAAGCCTTTCTACTAGGAAACCTAAGTCCAACTTTCCAAACAAAATTTGTGAAGTCTGCATCCTCACTCACTAATAGTCCACTCCCTCTCCTTCTCCTACCATCCTCATTTTCATCACCACTATTCTCTGGGGTATGAATATCATCCTCATTGTCCTCATACTCACTCACAAACCCTGCCTCACCAGCTTGTGTGTCAGTGTTGCCCCTGGTAGCACCATGACATCTTAGACCTAATCTTCCCTCAGCTGCATCCTTCTGAAGCTTCTTCGCCAAGTCAAACAATTTTGTGTTTGTGCCTCTCACCCTATCCCTAGCTACTCTAAGCTCATCATCACTACTATCTGCTTCACCTCCATCTTCAGTTTGTTCAAAAAAACCCACCTCAGGTTCTTCTTCTCTTTCAAGATCACTCAAGTTCTCAGGCTCTAGTTCAGTATCATCCCCATCATCTTCATCAGTGTCAATAGCAGGTGGTTCATACACATGATCTGAATCTTCTGAAGAATATTCTTCCCTAATCAACTCCTTCAAGGTTAATGGGTTTCTGGTCTATTATCATACCACTCATAGTAATCATGTGGGAAGGTTTCTTGGTCATATATTACCCCTTCTTCAGGCTGCCTAACAGGTTGTTTTACAATTTTAGGATTAGGTGCAGGAATGGGTATTTAAGGTTCAGGTTGTGATTGGTTTTGTGGAGCTGTTTGGGATACAGTTTGTGAAACTTGGGTTGTGTTAGAATCTGCTTCATGGGTTGACTGTTGTTCAACATTTAATGTGGAGGTTAAAGGAGATTCTTCAGTAGTAGGGTTATCAGGGGTAGGCTGATCTGCTTTAGATGTGTGGTACATAAACTGCACTGCTGCTGAGGTCTCCTTAATCCTAGCACTTGACCTAAATGGTATTAACTTCTTAGCAAGGGATTTTTTATTTCTGATATTTGCTAAAGTGTGGGACCCCTGTACACTTGTGCTAACTGCAAGTGGGTTTTTTGTTGGTTCACTGACCATTTCAGCTGGGCTTTTGGATGGCTTATCAACTGAGCTTTTGGATGGGCTTAAAGTTGTGTTTATGTGGGGTGGGTTATGGGTGTTGGGTTTATATAGGGTGGCACTGTTGTTTTTTGCTGGCTAACCTCTTTTTCAGGCCCTTCCAACAGCCCAGTCGGTTGTTCTTCAAGCACTTGGGGCTTATCAACACTATGTATCACATACAAATCCAAAAACCTGCTCTTCAAAACTATCTCTGCCATTTCTAGTACCTCCTTGTCATTGTATACCCTAATCAAGCAATCATCCAATTTTTTCCCAGGAATCAAATAAAAGATCTGTTCAATAACCTTATAACTACCACATTTTAAAGCCATTTCCTCAAGAAACCACCAACACAACTCATCTGGTTCAACAGCAAATGTTCTCCCACTTCCACTAACATACTCCAAGTACCCTCCTTTCTCATGTTTCTACCTCCATGCCAAAACCTCAAGGTCACATTATCCATTCCTAAACCCTAATCAAAACAAAGACACAGAAAGTACATACATTCAGCCCTAATAACACACAAATTCATGAAATTGCATTTAACAGGAATTTCTTTAAAATCAAACTTAATGTTTGAAAAAAAACCCACATTGTACAGTATTTCATTCGTTGTTAGATTTTTAGGGTTTTCCTTGATTTTAAGCTTATAATACCAACATAATTCCCAACTTCAACAATGGTGATTAAATTACATGGATTAAAAAAATTTACCTTGAAGCGCAATCTATGGTGGTTGATGAAATCATCTGTCTACAACACCTTCAGCAACTTCAGCAACTTCAACTGGTAAAACTCAACTTCACAAACCGCAAAAATCAATGGGGCGAACTGAGCTCTGACCCCTGTTAATGTCGCTGACACAGGGATTAATGGAGGAAGGGGAAGGGTTGATTATGGTGGTGGTTAAGAGTTAAAAAAATGCCGTTTTACTCTCCTAATTTCATTAAAATAGGTACCCACTTTGTACCCATGACTGCCTTCGCCAGTCACTGGTAAACTGGGTCCACGCATTTACAAGTTATGTCAAAGTTGAGCCCCCCGCTGGAATATCAATAGTTGGTACCTATTAAAGCGAACAGCCAATAATTGAGCCCCATAGCGTCAATTTTTCCAAATTTAATAAACTACACATGTTACTTTGTTTCTTGCTTATTTCTTCACTATCAAGTTGTTGTTTTCGAATGCATAGGCGATCGCGATCGGTAGATAATCTGGTCTTTGATCCTGAGATAGAAGCCGCGGCTAGAAGACTTAACACTGAGAGAAGAAAAAGGGAGCAGGAAATTAATCGGAGAGAACCAAAGGCTCGTCCTCTTCATAAATATAATAAGTCGGACATCTAGCATTGCTAGGCCTGCTGTAGAGGCCAACAACTTTGAGATCAAAAGCCAACTGATCAACTTCATTCAACAAGATCAGTTTAGTGGCAGTCCTATGGAGAATCCAAATGAACATATTAATTAACTCTTTTCTTGAGAAGTCTGATACTGTGAAGATTAATGGGACCTCCGATGAAGTTCTTCGCCTTCGTTTGTTCCCTTACTCCTTGGGGGACAGAGCAAAGAATGGCTCAAGAGTCATGGGCAAACATATTTACTCTTTTCATGAGAAGTGTGATACTGTTAGAACAAGTTCCCTTACTCCTTTGCGACACATTTTTTTTGAACAACCAAGGTATCCACCGTCGACAGCAGTGGCCAATAATCTCTTTCCGTTCCTTTAGGTTAAGGATCGAACCCCCGACCAATTAGTTAAGGGACAAAGTGAGCAACCACTATATATGCCAAGACCACTTATGTTATTGCGGCCGAAAAGTAATCCGATCTCGACCACAACAACATACATCTCCTATTTTTTTATTAGGAAAGATAATTGGTCCAAAGACAAACCCCTGCTAGGCTAGAACACTAGCTCAGAGGCTGGGTACAAGGCTAAACAGCCTAGAAGTAAATGCCCCAACATATTGTTGGGATGAGGATTCGAACCCTGGGCAAATGCCCAGGAATTCGGGGTGGTACTCCACTGAACTACCACATTTCCCTCTCATACATCTCCTCAATGAAAACACATTACAAGAAGCAATATACTTTATTCATTTTTTATTACTTACATTGTTTCTAATTTTTGGCAATTCTCTATTACTTGCATCATTTCTATTTTTTTGCAATTCTTATTGCTTGCATCGTTTCTATCTCTGGCAATATATTCTCTCTTTCTCTTTCTTAGCATATGAGTTTTTTCTATCTCTCTTCTCCCCTTGGTCCTTGTACAAAAAGAAACTATGCAAATAATAAAAAACGGAGAAAGTATAGCAATATAGCATACTAGTAGTACATGGTACATATACACTTACAAGCATGCATGGAACAATCATCATCATCCTACATTCAAGGAGAACAAACACCTGACCTATTATGAATTTGCTATCTATGCCATCACCAACACCCTTGTTTTCCTCATATTCCTCGCAAAAACAACGTTACTTTTTCAAATTAACCATCAACATCCACCTGTAAATCTCCCTCTCTCATCTTTCCCTCCTATCATCTCAAAATTTTCTTTGTCCATGCACAAAACTGTTGTCACGTCCTACAATACAGCCCACCCATATAATATCTCTCTTTTTCTCTCTCACTTTTTTAAGAGAATGTTCATCTTCTCTTCCCCTTCTCTCCCGCCGGATTTCTGACGTCGATTTTCTTTCGTCGGAGTCCGTGCTACCGCGCCCTCTATTTCAACCCCCCATTATAATCCATACATTTTTTTTCCAAAAATATAATATCAAAACCATTAATGGGTTACCACAACCGCCGCGACTCCCACCAGCAACAACCACCTTGTCACCGTCGTCAAGTTTCTTCCAGCTCCAATACCTCAGCGAGTCGCGATAACGAGCTCGACCCTGACCTATTATGGCCCTTCGGGAAGCTAAATGGGGTTGATAAGGATGACATTCGTGAAACAGCTTACGAGGTGTTTTTCACCTCATGCAGGTCTTCCCCCGGATTTGGGGGAAGAACTGCAATAGCCTTTTATTCACATAATGATCATCATGGAGAATCATGTAACAACAATAACAATAACAATAACAGCAATGGGTCAGGGTCGCCAGGCTCCCCTGGCTCATCGCGGGGTAATGGAGTGGGGATGGTGAATAGTAGGATAAAGAGGGCATTGGGATTACGGACCCTTAAGCGAATGCCTTCGAGGAGATCGTCCCTTGGTGGTGGGGTTGGGATGAATTTAGGGTCTAATTCCGGTGGCAGCTCATCCTCCCCTCATGCTGCTTATGGACATGTTGGTCATTCTCATAGCGCGAGTAGTCCTGGGATTTCGTTCACTGTGCCTACTAGAACGACTAGGAGGCCATTAACGTCTGCGGAGATAATGAGGTTGCAAATGAGGGTCACTGAGCAGAGTGATAATAGGCTTCGTAAGACGCTTATGAGAACTCTTGTTGGTCAAGTATGTACATTATTATTAGCTAATGCATGTTCATTTGTTTCACCCTATATACCTTGTTCATCAATCATGCTATTAGCATTTTGTTGGAGTAGTATTTAATCATAATAAGTTGTGTTGATAGCATGATTTTGTTGTAGGAAAAACTTCCTATAAGTACTTAATGTGCTAATGACCGAAATGGATATGAAAACTAGTAGCATACCATTGTTACTCTATCCATCTGTTTTATGTAATTCTGATTATATCATCCATATTGTTATCACTTAGGAAAATCAAATAGGAGTAGGTGTTTGTAGTACTTTCTCCGTCCCAATTGTTTGTTTCATGTCCTTTTTCGTGTCGCAGCTCACCAATTTTGACCATAAGAATATTGTTAGCTTGTTAAATTTGTTTTAATTGTATTTTCAAAATGACAACTTTTTATGATTTATACGGATACATATGAAGATATTGAAAGTTAACCATATATCTTGGGGAACACTAAGAAAGCAATGTAGCGAAAAATCAGGGAGTAGGGAGTTTATTTTACATTGTTTAGGGGTGAAATGTTGCACACCTCGCCAATCATAGGTGAAACCAGTTACACTCAAGACTAGTTGTGTGTGTTTGGCAAGATATGAAAATGTTTTGGTGATTATGAAATAAATTATGTTATACAAGAATCTCCCAGATTGGGATACTTTTCAACTCTATGGACTATGGTCAAGTGCGCATAATCAATTCAGTGCTTGTCTTGAATGTCTTTAAGAAGAATAAACTCAAACCACAGTATCAAGAACATTAAAATCATGCAATAACCCTGATAGAAGGAAAGTTAACTTTGTTATTTTGAGTTATAAATTGTTACTCAAAGATTTTGTTTCAATGTGTTACAGATGGGCAGGAAAGCAGAAACAATAATCCTTCCTCTTGAACTTCTTAGGCACTTAAAACCATCAGAGTTCCGAGACCATACAGAGTACCACTACTGGCAAAAACGGCAGCTAAAGATCCTTGAAACAGGCTTAATTCTCCATCCATCAATCCCAATCGAGCAACGAAACTCGTATGCATTAAAACTACTCGACATCATACGCCTCAACGAAGACAAACCAATAGACACAGGCAAAAATGCAGAGACCATGAAACAGCTTTGCAACTGTGTGCTCTCATTAGCGTGGCGTGGGGCCAATGGCAATCCAACAGATGTTTGTCATTGGGCAGATGGATATCCCCTGAACCTACACCTCTATGTTGCACTACTCCACTCAGTTTTCGATCTGAAAGATGAGACCGCGATCTTAGATGAGGTGGATGAATTGATGGAGCTGATGAAGAAGACATGGACAACATTTGGGATAACTAAACCTTTTCACAATGTGTGTTTCACCTGGATACTTTTTCAGCAGTATGTTCTAACAGGGCAAACAGAGCCTGATCTTTTGAACGCGGCATTGACTATGTTAGTTGAGGTGGCTAATGATGCTAAGAGACAATGTGATAGAGACGAAAACTATGTCAAGATTTTAGCTTCTGTAATGACTTCGATTATCGGGTGGTCGGAAAAAAAGCTCCTTAATTACCATGATGCATTCCCTTCTAAGGGTAGTGCTGGAATCATGGAGAATTTGCTACCTTTGGTATTGCAAGCGAGGAAGATTTTGGATGAAGATATTGCTGCTACTGTAGCAGCTAGGCAAGAACAAGGAGATGAGAAAGAAACTCATGAGTTGTCTGGTAATCGAGTTGATTACTATATTCGTTCCTCCTTAAGAAATGCATTTGCAAAGGTAATTGGATTTTGTATATATGCTATGAATTGCCCAAAATATGGTGTTATATTAACATTATATAGACTTCTTAAGGTGTAATATTGGAGGTTTGGGGTGGTTTTGGTTCCTTAAAATTATGTTTTCATCATGTTTTAGGTAGATTAATCTTGGATAAGATGTTTTAGTACTTTAGTAAAAGATTGAACTGATTCATCCAAGATTCACCAATCTTCTTAGGTTAATCTCAATGTTTTGATGGGACTTTCTTAGACAGTCCTAATTTTGGGTCTACTGTGAAACTTAGGATTCTTTTGTCATATTTACAGGCTAAATTTTCTATTAACATTCTCCAAAAATTTCTAAATTTACTCATTCAAATATATTGTACAAGCTTTTATTCTAGTCTCTAACATAGTATGATATGGTTGGAACAGATGGCCGAAAGTATGAGCATAGCCAACATGCATCTTGAGGGAGAAAAAGAGGTGAGCGAAGCACTCGTAATCTTAGCTCAAGGAACAGAAGAATTGGCTGCAAAAGAGAAGGAAAGTTACAGCAACACACTTAAAAGGTGGCACCCAGTATCTGCTGCAATAGCATCTGTGACATTACAGAATTGTTATGGAGCTATATTGCAGCAATATTTATCAGGGGTATCAATGCTCACAACAGAAGCAATCAATGTGCTTCATAAAGCTGGAAGACTTGAGAAAATTTTGGTGCAAATGGTTGTTGAAGACACTGTTGATTGTGAAGATGGTGGGAAGTCCATTGTTAGAGAGATGGTACCTTATGAAGTTGATTCTATCATTATTCGGCTCTTAAGAAAGTGGATCGAAGAGAGGCTGCGAAAGGCAAGAGATTCTGTTCAAAGATCCAAGGAAACTGAAGTAAGTTCAATTACATATTATTCTCTCCATCCCTTAATCAATAGGCCATATTATAATTCACATCTATCCTTCTCTTATTAAATATGAAACCATCCTTTTGCAGACATGGAATCCGAAGTCTAAAGTAGAGCCATTCGCGCAATCAGCAGTGGAACTTATGAAGATCGCTAAGCAAACTATTGATGACTTCTTTGAGATTCCCATTGGACTTTCTGATGATTTAGTCCAAGATCTAGCTGATGGTCTAGAACGTGTAATCCGAGAATATTCTAGCTTTGTTGCTGGTTGTGGTAAGAGCCTTTTGTTGTTTCTTTTAACAATTGGTAAGAGCCTAGTTTGTTGTCTCTTTAACATGGTTTTGCTATGGAAATTTCAATACAGGAACAAAACAGAGCTATGTTCCAACACTCCCTCCTCTAACAAGATGCAGTCGAGATTCAAAGTTTGCCAAGCTTTGGAAAAGAGCAGGTTGCAATGTAGGCATGCACGAGCTCCACCATTACATGGCCGCAATTGAAGGTCATCATGCACGCCCATCAACAAGTCGTGGAACACAACGCCTCTACATCCGCCTTAACACCTTACACTACCTACTTTCCCATCTCAACTCCCTCGACAAGACCCTCGCTCTCTCCCCAAGAGTCAATCCAAACACCCAAAAACACTACCCAAATAGCCGAAGAAACTTAGGCAACTCCACCACCTACTTTGAGCTTGCACGTGCCTCAATGCAGGGCGCTATCCAACACGTTGCTGAGGTATCAGCCTACCGCCTAATCTTCCTAGACTCAAACTCTGTCTTCTATGAGAGCCTTTACGTTTTCAATGTATCCAACTCTAGAATTCGGCCTGCTTTGCGAATCCTCAAGCAAAACCTCACCCTCTTAGGCGCAATATTAATTGATCATGCTCAACCATTGGCCGCAAAAGAGGTAATGAAGGCAGCATTTGAAGCATACTTAATGGTGTTGCTCGCAGGAGGAAGTACCCGAACCTTTTGTAGGTCAGACTATGAGATGATCGGAGAGGATTTCGAGAGCTTGAAACGGGTGTTTTGCACAAGTGGAGTCGGCCTAATAGCTGAAGATGATGTGGATAAAGAAGCAGAGGTGGTACAAGGGGTGGTTGATCTTATGGGACAGTCTACCGAGCAGCTAGTCGAGGACTTCAGCATTGTGGCTTGCGAGAAGAGTGGGATAGGAGTTAATGCAGCAGGGAAGAAGCTTCCAATGCCACCAACGACAGGCAGGTGGAATAGATCCGATCCCAACACAATACTAAGAGTATTATGTTATAGAAATGATCGCTCCGCAAATCTTTTCTTGAAGAGAACATTCCAATTACCTAAGAGGAGATGATGATGATTAAGATGACTATGAATTATGATGAGGATGAGATGGCATCACTATGTTTATATCTAGAGCGGGAGAGTTTGTAAAGTTGGGGGGTTAGATGGAAATATGTTGTGCTTTAGAACCATTTAATGGAAACTTGAAATATGGTTTCATTTTGCAGCAGATAATTGTCAAGGAGAATCAACTGTACAAAAGTTTGTAACAATGTACTTATATCAGAATTGAGAACTACTACTCATACAGTCATACTGGAGGAGGGCTTGTACTTGATGAAATTTTTTTTCTCCTTTTTTCTCTTTTCGCCTCGAGTTTTCTTATAGAGATAAAAGGTTCAATCTTGTTATTAGGCATTATTCTCAGTAGTTATTGGCAGTGGCCTAGGATTGAATTTCCTGAGTACATATATAGTATATCTCTCTCTTTCAGTTTTTTGCATATATGTAAGTATCTTTAGGCAGCAAAGATGGATGTTAGAACCAAAGAAATTAGCATTTTCATTTGCATTTTTCGCCTACAATCAGATACACCATCCAAGTTACAATTATATCAGAAAACCTTTTCCATACACATGCATAAATAACTCAAAAAATCTTCAAAACAAGATGATAATTAATACCTTCATCTATTATTCAAGGATGATTATTAATCCGATTCATCTCTAAGCACATCCATTGAATCAGAAATTTCAACCTTGTAAACATAAGACCTAGCTACGAGCAAGAAAAATATGAAGTTTACCACATTAAGTATGACGAAGAATCCATAGTAGTAATCAAGATGAGAAGCATTAAGGTTATTCAAAATCCATCCTTGGTGTCCATGCTCTGATGTGACGTGAGAAACGGTTGTTAAGAGGAAACTACTTAGATAATTTCCAATACCGATAGTTGTAGTTGAATAAGAAGTCCCAAGACTCTTCATTCCCTCAGGAGCTTGATCATAGAAGAACTCGAGCTTAGCAACTTCAAGGACTGCATCGGCGACACCCATGAGAACGAATTGAGGGAGCAAAATGAAAATTGTCATAGGAACTTGCGTGCCACTTTCAACCAACCCATGTTCCCTTGCAACACTAAGTCTTCTCCTCTCTACTAAAGATGATATTGTCATGATAATGGTGTGTAGGATTAGGCCAAGCCCCATTCTTTGAAGCAATGTGATTCCTCTTGGATTTTTGGTTATCTTTTTCATTAACTTCACAAAGACTTTGTCATAAATTATAATAAAGATTAGCATAGAGAGTGTTGTAAATCCTGTTAAGCTTGCAGGAGGGATGTGGAACTTGCCTACACTGCTATTCAGGGTGGTTCCTTGCTTGATGAAAAGGGTCCCTACTTGAGCTAACATTGTACTTGGGACAAATGTAGAGATCAAGATTGGTATCATTTTTAGCATTTGCTTCGTCTCCTCCGCTTGTGTGACCGTGCATAGCTTCCAAGGATCCTTTGAATCAGTGATCAACGCGGCTTTGTTAAGGAACCTGTATAGTGAATATTATGAGCTTGTTTCTATAAACTCCATGGAAAAAAATTGGCACATTTGTCATTAGTTTCGTTATATCCCAATGTCACTAAGGTTCTTTTCTACGTGAAACCTTTTGTTACTTGTTCAGGATAATCAGTTAATTGACATGGTGTATCAAACATTATTGAATTAACGCTCACTCTTAAAGGTCTAAGCAAATTCTAGTGCGCTAGAGAGTTATGTACATAAATTTCTTCTAGGTGATATAGATGGGAAAATGGATTTAATGTATTATAGTACTATTTACGTGAAAGTTTCCTTCATTCCCTTGTAGTAAAAAAGTTATTTTCCTACAAACAAATTGCATAGGGGTGTATTATTGCATATTGTATAGAAACTAATATGGAATTTAAAGGCATTGTTATTGATCACTAACCTCAAGGAAGAAGTCAATTCTATCCTGAACTTGCCATGCTTGGTATAATCATCCAAATCAAGCTCATACAGTTGCTTAGGATCACTAGGCAACGGCGATTTCCGGTTCTTAAAGGCAGCCACCAAAACCTTTGCCATCTTTGTGAAGGGACTCCCATTAGGCAATCTATGCCTATAAAATGGAGTTCCAGATATAAAAATTGAGATTGATATCGCGAGCCCAATAGTGGGTAGCCCGTATCCTAAAGCCCAACCCACATTGTCTTGGATGTAGACTAGGACTGTGTTGGCAAATAAGGTCCCAAAGAAAATGCTAAACATCCACCAGTTGAAGAAAGAGAGTTTATGGGCCTTCTCCTTGGGCTCAAATTCGTCAAATTGGTCTGCCCCAATGGTTGAGATATTGGGCTTAGTGCCACCAGTGCCAACTGCTAATGTGTAAAGTGCACCGTAGAATACAGCTAATTGGAGTGTTGAGGCCTTTTTACAGTCGGTTATGTGGGCCTCATTGCAAGGGGGTGGTTTCAGCCCAGGAAGTGAAACCGATAGCGTCAAAATTGACATTCCCTAATTTAAGAAGAAAAAAAAAAAAAACAAGACAAGATTTAGCTTTTAAACAAGTCAAAGTTGTGTAACCAGAATTATTTAGTCAAATCTAGTCTTAATTCCAAATATTTGCGTTTTTAACATGATTTTTAACCAGTTTTAAATTAGGGTAACTTTTTACATAATACTATTAGCTTTTTTATAACGTAAAGGAGAATATTAATGTCACATGAGTACGTATTCTCATTCCTCATATTTTTTTGAAAATTCTCAATGCTATCCTTCCAATATTGACTTTTTCCCATGGTACACTACTCAAGTTTTTTATTCTCAATGCCTCAATGGGTGCCCTACTACTATCGGATTTTTTCTAAATCAGGCATGCCTAACTAGCATTATAAGTGTATAAGTGTATCATCAACAAAATCCAGAAAAGTCCACATCCAAATTAATAAATTCACTACAAAAGTGAAAAAAAAAACACCAGTTTAGTACACGTCTAAATCAATGAAACAACCCCAAACCCTGAAAAAATCCATTATTACGTTAACAAATTAAAATATAAATCTAGAGAAAAGGGTGCAACGGAAAAAGATATAAACATGTTCGACTTCTACCTAGGAGTTCAGATTTTTTGGCATGATTGTAAGTCTTTGTTTTATAGTAGGTTTCTTTTTCTTGTGTATGGTGTTTGGCTTTAAATACCTCTTTATTGTACTCCTTTGAAGAGCTCCCTTAAACACCGCTTTGGTGTTATTTTGGCTCTCTACCCTCAATGCTAAACTCAATTATTAAAAAAAGAGTAAACTTAACTATATCTAATACGATTAATTATTCCTGTTCTAGCTAGTTGGTCCTTTCATTAAGTAAATACTACACATACAATTATTGTCAACACAATGACTCAATGAGTCAATGACAAACGACACATGCATGCTGGATCCAGACATCCCGAGTCATCCACCGAAATCGAGTGACCGAACCACTTGCATGATTAGTGATAATAATACCAAAAAATTTACATGCATCGTTAACCGATAAAACATGAGCTTAATTAACTATTCTAGACACTGTCGTCCATGCATCACGGGTTAGAAAATTCTTCAAAGTGGACGTATCACGTATGCACGCACATAATTTCAACGTATAGGTCATAGGTGTATAACCTTAATTATCCTGCTGGTCAAAGAGGGAAAAAAAAAATCTTAACTATTCCGGCTTTTAAGCTACTCTAAGTTAATTATTATTTAAATTTATGCGCATTGGCTTTGTTTTTCAACTTATTTTTGCTTATTTGAAATAAAATTAAATTATCTAAATTAATCTTAATTATTATGAGTTTGACTGAACTTACTTAAACTTATTAGACCTTATTAGAACTTATCTAAACTAAACTGACTTTATTTTGTGAGTGTATCAAACCTTATTTTTTGTTCAATAGAACTTATCTGAATTTTTAAAAACTTATATGAATTTATTAGACCTTATTAGTCCTTATTAGATCTTATCTAAACTTATTTGAACTTATCTTGTCTTATAAAGACTAAAAATAAGTTGAACAGAGCAGGATCATTATTATATTATACTTCAAGGGTCAAGGAGAATTAATGGAACACGTAGATCTAGTCACACTAAATATCAATTAAAAAAATTAAAAGCTACGCAAAATCCATTAAAAATCTATCCTTTATAGCAAGTATATTCATAAACATAAAATTTTGTGTTTTGTTTATCTTTTAATATTTTTGTATAACTAAAACATAGTCAGCCAACATCTTTTTATCATAATATCGGACAAGATACCAGCTAATATAATATTAGACAAATATCTCATATATATATATATATATATATATATATATATATATATATATATATATATGAGGCGGTATATAGAATAGAGAGAGAATGAGAGAAGAGAGAGAGAGTGTGAAGAACTGGGGTCTGGGCTCCAAAAAACGGAAAAAAAGGAACACGTGCCAAGCACGTGAATTTAAGTTGCCCTAATTCTTAAGTCAACGCCTGAAAATGTTTTTTGGCAGCAGTCAACAACCGGAAGTCACTTTAGTGGCAGTTTTGTGCAAAAATAATTTCATAAGACAGTTTTTCACAAAAAAGTTCCAAATAAAGGCACTTATGGACAAAAAAATCCTTAAAATAAGGAGGGTAAAGTAGTTGATACCGAGAGATAGATGGCACATGAAATGAGAAAAGTCTTGTAACGTCCAAGGTGGGCATCGGCGACATAAGCGCCCAAAATAGGAGTCATCCAAATAGTGCCAACCCAGTTGGTGACATTGTTGGACGACTGCACAGTTCCTTGGTGGAGTTTTCTTGTCATATACAACACCAAATTTGATGATATTCCATAGTATGCCATTCTTTCAAACACCTCATATGCTGCCCAATCACCACCATTAATCAAAGTCAAAAGTCAACAATTGTTACTCATTTTTGTCGACCTAGACAAGTCATCTTTATTATTTTTGTCCTCAAGACTTTGGATATGGATATGTCCTAAGCTATATAAGTCAATCTAATCTCATAATAAATGATTCCGGATACACCTTTAATAAATATTTTTAAGGTGAAAAAAACCAATATAGTATTAGATAACTTCGTATATTCAAAATTTTGAAAGTGAATATATCAAGACTAATTGAACTCGTACTTTTTTGGACCCTACGTATTTCATAGCTTTAGGTCCCATTCTGCCACAATCTAACTAGAGCAATTTTAGACTACGTTAGTTGACCTTGGGTTTGGTTTGAGTTTAGAGTGTGTACGTTATATTCAACCCGATTTTGACTTATCTGAACTCATATGAACTTCTCTAAATTTATTGAAACATATATTATAGAAATTATTGAATTAAGTTGATGTGAATTTCTTAAAATTTATTTGAACTTGTGGTTTTTTTTATTCCAATAGGCCACAATAAGTTGAATAAAGAACTACCTTATAATTCGCCTTTCTTACTAACTATTGAATCGGATAGGTATTATAAAAAATGTTAACACTAAGACACGTACATAACATATCATATAGATAGCAAAAATGCAATCAACAACATTAGTTAAATAGTTAGTATAGACTCATTTCGAACTCTAAACGGTCTCATAAACCCGAAAAATTATGGGTCCTTTATTTAATTAAGACCTAGGGTTGAGTATTAAACATGTAAAACTTAGATTTGGATTTATGTGGTTTTAGCTAGACCCAATCCAAATCCCATTTATCTGTAATCATCAAATGAACACGGTAACTTCTATGTCATTTTCAGGATTGCAAAAGCATAGACTTAATTCTAGTCACCTTTTTAGAATATTGAATTATAAAAAGCCAAACAAACTCTACACAATCATTATTATCTTTAGTCTGTTCGTCAATAGAATCTTCAAACCAACTATTATAGGCCAATTATGTGACTTATGTCAGTTAATCAATGGCTGTATCTAGATTCCAAGGTTTTGTGCGATAGTGGACCCTATTTTGACTTAACTTTGCGGTGTTTAGCGTTGCCGCATGCTGGTGCTGGTGGGGATAAAGCATTGTAAACTGTTAAGGTGAAAGGTCTAGTGAAAATTCAGTTGGTGGACGGCGTTGAAGATTATATCAAGTTGATCAACAGTGATCTAAAGTTTCAGACAACATATGACGTCAATATGACTCTAGAATAACGGCATATTATACTTCCTCCGTTCTATAATAGTTGCAATATATCCCGGTCCATTGACACATAATTTAAGAAATTCATATGAAGAGGAGACAGAGAGCTAGAGATAATAGAGATAAACAAAAAGTAGAACACATGTAATAGGAGAGGAATAGAGAGAAGATATTACCCTATAAGAAAATGTTGCAATTAATATGAAACTTCCAAATTTAAGAAAGAACGAAAAAAGTATATGTCAGTATGAAATGTAAGACTTAGTGAGATAATTGTGGTTTTCATTTTCAACAGTCAGCAACATATATATTCAATTATTAAGCGTCTTGTTTTTTAGATAATCATGCATTCGATCAGTAGAATTGAAGATAATATAATATCCCTCAATTGACTAAGGAAGGTGATTGTTTTACCAAGGAAGACATCCAACTTTACCCGACGCACTTTCAGAGGCCATATTTACTCGTGCAAGGGCATTTTTAATATAGTACTCATAATAAAGATGACCATAAAAATCTAACACATTAAAATGATCTTGGGCCTACAGTACACTTTAAAACCCTGAAATCATTTTGCGCTGCTAAATCTTCATGTTCAATTTTATTTATGATCACCGTATAATTTTCACTTGTGCAAATGTACCATCCAAAAGTATAGGATATAGTATAGACTATAGTATTATGCCGACAATTATTCAATACAATTGTACACTCCTTCAATCCCAATATGGGCATGGCTATATATGTGACTTTTATGACTTGCTGATTAATGAGCATTAATATATTGCTTCAAATATATATGAAAATTAGTTTATATGTAAAGTATGATGTTAATATATTCAAAGAAATTTTTGCTTTCTAAGATTTATTTCATACTATAAATAAAGTTTCATTACTACTTCATATCATCTCTTAGTATGTAATGAAATTTTTTAGAAAATCACATGTTTGAAAATAGCGTTGAATTACGATAAATAGTGGGATGCATATCTATTAAGAATGTCAGCATCAACGGGTTATTAGAATTAGTCGCACAAAATAAAATTGGTATCCTAAAGTAACAAATCATTTTGTTTTGATACTTAATAAATATAGTATATTGATACTCCATCTGTTCCTATTTGCTCTTTTTAATTTTCTCGTTGGAATGTTTCAAAAAGTTCTTCATATAGAGAATATCATCTCATTTGGACAATAAAATGTTAGAGACTAGTACCAAAAAGTAAGATAGAAGTGCTAGAAAGTAAAAGATAAGTTCCACAAGTATAAAAGATAAGTTCCACAAGTATAAAAAAAAGTTCTAAAATATAAAAGGGAATGCAAAAGGTAGTTTTACCTTAATTTCTTTTTATATTCCATACAGGATTAATAAATAAAAAACGAATGAAGTATAAAAACAATAAAGTGATCGGATGACAAATAAAATGAGTATTGTGTAGGTTCCGTTTGGTAGGATGTAAAACATTTTACAATGGAAACTTTCAATTGCAAAGCTAATTTTCCGTTGTTTGATCAATGTAAAATAAGCTATGGAAAAAAGAAAAATGGAAGGGGAAGGGAGAGGATATGGATAAGAGGAGAGTAAAAGACTCCTAAGGAGGAGGGAGAAAAATGTGTTTTCCTTTTCAAAAGGAAAATATGTTTTCCTTTTCGAAAGGAAAACAATTTTCACCTATACAAGAGCTATTTTCCCTAATGGAAAACTTGTTTTACACCCCTTACCAAACCAAAACAACGGAAAATGAAATGAAAAGGAAAATTCATTTTCATAGAAAATATTTTACACCATACCAAACGGAACCCAAACTATAAACAACATGCGTAGATGGCTAGATGCATGTCGAGGTTAACAATAGTTTAGTTCATGTCAAATATGAAATACTCTGAATAAGAGTGAGAAGCAAAACAGTGGGGTAGCACTTAATATTCCGGCCACTAGAAGTCTAAAATGTGTCCCCATAAATTGGAAGGGAGATGTTTCAACTACCGTCTGCCAATTTGCATACATATTTAGGGCGCAAATGCGCAATGCGCATATATATAGAACAATCCTTTAATGAAAACTAGTTTTTTCCCAGGGCGATGCCTCGGGTCAGTTACAATAAACAAATATGTTATTATTTTTAAATTTCATAATTTATTTTGCTACTTTTCGTATTTTTTGTCCATTAAGAAATTGAAAAGTTCACGTCGTCGTAAAAAAGAATTGAAAGGTTTGAGTTTGAAAACAATGCCTTAAAATGAATTGCGGTAAGAGAATATGAAATCAATATTCTCTTGTAAGTTACGTAATAAGAGTGTTAGAGATGTATATACTGGTTTAAGTCTTTTTAGTTAATTATAATTATTACAAGACTTCATCATATTTTATTTGAAACATTAGACAACAAAGTCATAGTGTATTGATGGTTAAACTCTTACTTTTCGTTTCAAATGTCACGTGTTCGATACCTTGCACCTACACATTTTTTAAAGTGACGAGTATACATAATTACATAGACATAAAACATTGGCATTAGAAATTTGAGGAGAGTGCCACGTGGCACATAGGCTTTCTTTCGCACGCCTTTTAATATATTTGTATAGATATGACAACATTTTATTTTTAGTTAATACTTTGTTGTAATTGTTTTTAACTTATCAATATATATATATATATATATATAAAGGAGGAACTTTTCGGGAGCATAGAGAGCTCTTCAAGGTTTCGAGCTCATAGAGCGCGCCACGTAGGATTGCCACGTCATCAATTTATATTTTTATTTTTAAAAGAATAGAGTTTTACATGATTTAAATACATAAAAGGAGATTTGGATAAGCGAAAATTAGAGTTTGGATTTGAATCAACAACTTAAATTATTATACTATGAAAATTGTTTATAACTTTTGCTACAAAAAAAAATAGAGTTCTACATGATTTAAATACATAAAAGGAGATTTGGATAAGCGAAAATTAGAGTTTGGATTTGAATCAACAACTTAAATTATTATACTATGAAAATTGTGTATAACTTTTGCTACATAATTTGGAATATTATAATTTTTGTACCATTGGAGAGTATTCAGAATATGCTTCGAAATAAGATCCATTTACAATATAGTTCTACAACTTATGAAATATAGAGCGCCATGTAGAATTGTCATAGAGTTTCGTTTTGAATGAACAACCTAAATCAACAAAACAATATAGTATTGCAACAAAATTTATTAAGGAAACTTTGTTACAACA
>CANSNZ010001059.1:4777500-4870000 GCA_947646795.1 Beta lomatogona | reverse complement strand
AAAAAAATTAAGGAAAGAGGAGAGAGGGTAAGATTTAACCCAGTTGCCCAAACTTTTTGCATGTGGGGTAGGTAAAGTGAGGATTAAATGGTAAAAATTACCCCAAAACCTTTACCAAGAAAGGAAATGTTGCATCTAAATTAAAACACCTATAAATAAAAATTGTTACAACTAAAAAAAAAGAGAGGAAGTATTAGTATAGATGTTACATCTAAGATGCGCTGATCAAACTTTATACCTCAAAATTGTAAAATATTCAATGTCCGTACAGCTCAAATGTCTCAAACATTGCCTTATATCATAGCTCTTCTAACTAGTGTCTAAAAGCTATAATGTCAGTTTGATGTTTGTATAAAACAAACAACGAATTAGTTAAGGGAAATTCTATTGGGTGACCCTCAACTTTTTTAAATTCTATTTGGTAAACAATTTTTATCTTTCCTCTATTTGGTAACCCTCTACTTTATTTTTATTTTTTTCTTTAACCTTATTGCATTTTAAAATCATTTTTTAATTAAAAAACTGATTTTGAAATATAAAAAAAAAAAAAACAAACCTTCCCCCACCATAACCACCCATCCCACCCTCCTTCCCCTTTTCGTTTCCGGCCACCCCTTCCCGTTCCCGATTTCAACCCCCCATCCCCGTTGTCGATTTCGGCCACCACGACAGCAACAATAGCACGGCGACGAGAACCACCTACAGTAGCACCGCGACGGAGGAGAGAGAAAGAGCACACGATAACCACCACCACCACCAGCGCAGAAGAAAGACAGGAGCAGGGGAGGGGAATTCGGGGCAGCAACACCACACAACTCCAACCACTAACGAGGAGAGAGAACATGGAGCTCCGGCGAAACAGGGCGCATCACCGGCGAGAGTCGGGCGGCACACCTGCTCCTGTCTTTCTTCTGCGTTTGAGCAAGACATGAAGAAGAACAAGGAGTTGGAGCTGGCTTTTGAAGATGAAAGCACGGGGAGGAGAGAGAAAACAAGAGGGAGTGGGTTTCAGGGGAATGGGTTTCGGGGTGGTGGTTCTGGGAGGGGGTTTTTTTCGGTAGGGGAGGAGGTCGGAAATGGAGAAGGGAAGGGGAGGGGGTGCCGGAAACAGGGACGGGAAGGGGGGCAGGGTGTAGGGGGATTGAGTTTTTTTTCATTTCAAAACCAGTTTTTTGTAATTAAAAAATCAGTTTTTGTTTAAAAAATAATTTTAAAATGTAATAAGGTCAAAGAAAATACAAAAAATAAAGTATAGGGTTACCAAATAGAGGAAAGATAAAAATTGTCTACCAAATAGAATTTTAAAAAGTTGAGGGTCACCATATAGAATTTTCCATTAGTTAAACTGTGTTAATGCAAAGCTCAAATCAAAAATTAGCCAATATAATATATCTAAGCATAGATAAAATAACAGTTTTTTTACCAGGTGCCCCTGTGGTATTTCAAAATTCATGGGGTACCCCTGTTGATTGAAAAAGGCACCAAGTACTCTTACTATTTCAACAAAATGCATGAAATGTCCTTAATGACTAACGGCGTCATGATTCCGTTAGTCATTAACTCTAATTAACCCTTTGAACCTTAATTAACCCCTCTAGTCCTAACCCCAAAACCCTAAACCTAACCCATAACCCCCTGACACCTAACCCCCACCCTAACCCTAACCACCCAACCACCACATCCCCCCTCCGCCCCTCCCCCCCACCCCCCCCCTACCCACGCAGCCCACCCCCACCCCCACCCCCACCCCCGCAACTCCCCCTATGTCCCGCCCCCGCCATTGTTGCTGTTGAATGTAGAGGAGGAGATAGAGTGAGATGAACACTTATGTGGAACTTTTGCCCAGATTTTTTCTGCCATTGGTTCCACTTCACTTTTACCTAGATTTTTCAAGCATAATAATTTCTCTAGCTTCATTTGGAAGTTGAACACTTACGTAAGTAAGAATTTTGTTCTTTTTTTTTTGGTTGAAATGCTTATGTGGAACTTTTTTTTGGTGAAAGTTATGTTTTCTCACACTTTTCTTTTCTTCTTCTTCTGATTTAGGACTTGAGTAAAGTATACAACATTTCGCCTCTTTCTCTCTCTTTCTCTCTCTCTCTCTCTCTCTCTCTCTCACTTTTTTTGTCTAGGGTGTATATTTATGATGTAACAAATAATTTGTGGTGAACAGATCAACCACCAAACTGTCAATTATGGGTTTTGCCATGAAATTGTGAAAAATGTGATATTAGATTGTTTAATAATGAAATAGTTGATGTGTTTTTTTTTCTCAAAACATGGATTATTTAATGTGTTTTTTTTCTTTGCATTTTTGATGATTTACCCATGTATATTTGTTGAAATGCTTGTGTGAAACTTCTATTGTTTTTTCTTTCTTTTTGGTGATTTAGGGTTTGAATAAGGGATATGGAATTATGGGTATTGTCATTGTTGTTGTTGAATGTAGAGGAGGAGACTGTTAAGATTTGACAGATTTGTGGAGAAAACGGCCTACCTTTCATTAACATAATTACAGAATATATAATACAAGGGAACAACCCTAACTTGCCTAAAACTCCTCAACCGAAAAACATATCAGAATATACACAAAAATAGAAAACTATAACAAACTAGGAAATCCTAATAACAACCGGATTTCCTAACAGGTTGAGCGACTTAAAGGTCGTCTTGTTGTGCATGGTAATCGGCAAATTGCCGGCGTTGATTATAATGAAACATTTGCTCCAGTGGCCAAAATGGGCACAGTTCGTATTTTCTTAACTGTTGTTGTTTCTCTTAATTGGGAATTACACCAAATGGACGTTCATAATGCATTTCTTCATGGTGATTTAGTAGAGGATGTTTATATGAAGCTTCCTCCTGGTTATCATAGCTCTTCTCCCGGGAAGGTATGTCGGTTGCATAAGTCTTTATATGGTTTAAAGCAGGCCCATCGGCAATGGTTTGCTAAACTTTCTCGTGCCTTACTTGATTTTGGTTATACTCAGTCCTATGCCGATTATTCCTTGTTTAGTTACACTAAAGGGAAGGTTTCTCTTCATGTGCTTGTGTATGTTGACGAACTTATTATTGTTGGTTCATCTGCTGAGGCTATTCGTCATTTCAAACTATATTTATCGTCATGTTTTCATATGAAAGATTTGGGTCATCTGAAGTATTTCTTGGGCACTGAAGTTGCTCGTAGCCCTACTGGTCCTTTTCTTTCTCAGCGCAAGTATACCTTAGATATTTTGACTGAGTCTCGTATGTTAGGTTGTAAACCTATTGACACGCCGATGGAACAAAACCATCGTCTTGCTTCCGCTGTTGGTACACCTTATGCTCATTCCGAACAGTATCGTCGCCTTGTTGGTCGATTGGTTTATTTGTCTGTTACTCGGCCTGAGTTGAGTTATGCTATGCATACTCTATCCCAGTTTCTTAGTGATCCTCAGGTCTCTAATTGGGATGCTGCTATTCGTGTGTTGCGCTATTTGAAAGGTAGTCATGGTCAGGGTGTTTTTTTACGTCCTCTCAGTGATTTGACTTTAACGACTTTTTGTGATAGTGATTGGGCGGCTTGTCCTTTGACCAGACGTTCTATTACTGGTTATTTAGTGTTTTTAGGGCGTTCTCTTGTCTCTTGGAAGAATAAGAAACAACCTATAGTATCTCGTTCTTCTGCTGAAGCCGAATATCGTGCTATGGTTGTGACTACTTGTGAGCTTAAGTGGCTTATGTCTGTTTTGTTCGTTCTTCTGCTGAAGCCGAATATCGTGCTGTGGCTGTGACTACTTGTGAGCTTAAGTGGCTTAAGTCTGTTTTGTTCTCTCTTGGTGTTCTACATCCTCGGCCTATGAAGTTGTTTTCTGATAGTCAGTCTGCTCTCCATATTGCTAACGATCCTGTGTTTCATGATCGTACCAAGCATATCGGGGTGGATTGTCATTTTGTTCGAGACGAGATTGTGTCATGCAATCTTTCTCCGTCTTATGTTTCTACCGGTCATCAGTTAGCTGACATACTAACTAAGGCCTTGGGCCGTCGTCAGTTTCAGTTTCTTCTTTGCAAGTTGGACATTCGGGATTTACATGCTCCAAGTTGAGGGGGGTGTTCGGAAATCCGGTTGTTATTAGGATTTCCTAGTTTGTTATAGTTTCCTATTTTTGTGTATATTCTGATATGTTTTTCGGTTGAGAAGTTTTAGGCAAGTTAGGGTTGTTCCCTTGTATTATATATTCTGTAATTATGTTAATGAAAGGTAGGCCGTTTTCTCCACAAATCTGTCAAATCTTAACAGAGACATTGTTGAATGCAGAGGGGGAGATAAAGTGAGATGAGGAGGAGTTGTTGTGTGGGTGGGCTGCGTGCAGTGGGTGGGGGAAGGGGTGGGGGTTGTGGTGGTTGGGTGGTTAGGGGGAGGGCTTAAGATAGGAGTGAGGTGTTAGGGGGTTAGGGGTTAGGGTTTTGGGGTTAAGATGAGAGGGGTTAATGAGGGTTCAAAGGGTTAATTAGAGTTAATGACTAACAGAATCATGACGTCGTTAGTCATTAAGCGCATTTCATGCATTATATTTTGTTGAAATAGTAAGGGTACCTGGTGCATTTTTCAAACAACAGGGGTACTCCATGAATTTTGAAATACCACAGGGGTACTTGGTGAAAAAACTTATAAAATAACTTATTTACACTTGTTCATACCTCTCAAACGGATCAATTTACTCGGGTTATTGTTTGTTAGTACTCTCTAAATTTATATATTTTTTAAAAGGATCTTTTGATTTTAATAATGCAACATTTTGGCCATTCGTAACAAATAAGCTAACATTTTACTTATTCCTGAATAATGCAATATTTATACCCAAAGTTCTTGGAGTAAGCTAAATGACCGGTTACTTGAACAATTGGTAATTTATTTTTCTTTTTACACTTTTACCAATCCAAACACTTTTGACCACTCACCAAACCACCAAAACCCACCCACCCACCCATCCCTAAACTAACGAAACCCACCCACCCCATCCCCGAAACCACCAAAACCCACCCACCCTATCCCTTAAACCAGCAGAACTCACTCATGACTCACCCATCCCTGAAACCACCAATTCACCAAAACCCACCACCCCATCCCTGAAACCACCAAAACCCACCCACCCAACTCCTTAAACCAGCGAAACTCACCCACCCATCCCTGAAACCACCAAAACCCACCCATCCTACCCCTGAAACCACCGAAACTCACCCTCCCAGCCCTTAAATCTCGAAACCCACCCAACCCTGAATTGAAATCCACCCCAAAGTTTGTGCGTTGGTGTGTTCGGTACAGTGGTTTGAGTTCTGTGGGGGTGGTTCGTGTGTCGTGGTAGGTGCGGTGGTTCGCGTTTCGTGGGGGTGGTTCGTGTGTCGTGGCAGGTGCGGTGGTTCGTGTTTCGTGGGGGTCGTTCGTGTTTTGTGGAGTGGTGCGTTGGGTAATGATGATGGGGTGGTTTCGTGGGGGTGGTTCATGGAACGAGGAGGTGGGTGAGTTTCGGTGAAAGAGAGAGAAGAAGGTGGTGATGGTGGTTCGTAAAAGAGGGATAAGCTAAGAAGGTGGTGATGGTGGGGGTTGTGGTAGAGGGTGGAAGTGAGAAGAGGAGAGAGAATCGCGGCAGAACTGGCAGGGAGGAGAAGTTTTTTTTTTGTCATTTTAAATTTTAATTTAACAACCAATAATTATTTGACACGTGTCTCCTTTCACCTGTTGAATAAGTTGCATTCGATTTTTACCCATTTAAAGAACTTTTTGTTAAAAGTTGCATTATTCAGAAATAATTAAAAGGTTAGCTTATTCGTTGTGAATGGCCAAAAGGTTGTATTATTCAAATCAAAATATCCTAATAATAATAAAAATAATAATAATAATAATAATAATAATAATAATAATAATAATAATAATAATAATAATAATAATAATAATAATAATAATAATAATAATAATAATAATAATAATAATAATAATAATAATCCAAGGGAACAACATGATCCAATAACAACATAATTATTAATCCCTCATGTGAATTAATAAAATAAAAGTTCTCAATCCCACATGCTTGCATCAAATATCCATACAAACATATAATATTCATCATATGCAACATGCTTCACACAACGGCATAAAACATGTAAATTCACTTGATTATAAGACACATATGAACTATAAAAAGTTCCCTATACATGATACTACATCAATCCTAATCTTAGGACATGATACTCATCTAATAACACATAGGTATGTACGTACCTTTTGTAGACAAAACGAGAGGCCACTTTCACAACCTTAGAAATCACTCAAGGTATAATCTCCACCTACGTACCAAATACCAAAACATCCAAGTATTGATACTCTAATAAATTACATCTACTTTGAAATACTTTAAATCCTCTTAAAAAGTGTTTTGAAACCTTCTTAAACATTAAGACTTCAACCTTTAGTACCCCCTAGTATATTACTACCATACTAGTCATCAAAACCCTTAAAAATCCATACTTTGATATTTAAGAACCCAACATAAGTGTGCTAATAAAAATTCCAACAACTTATAGTATCTTTAAAACCCTTTTAAAGTCACTCTAACATAGTTATAAATATTAAAGTACTCAATTTTCATAAACTATAACATAGTAGTAAAAATTCCAACTCTTTAAACATTAAAAATCTATGCTTTCATGCTTAAAAATCTAATTTAAACATATATATTAAATCTGAAATTGAATTCCTTCACTAAACTAATTATATAATCTGAAATCTATATTTGAATAATCAAAGATACAAACTTTAATTATTAAAACATCAAAACAATACTTAAAACATAAAACTAATCATTAAAATAATATAGAGGAAGAGAAAATGACCAAGAGGAGAGAGAGGAAGAAACACGGCAAGAGGGAGAGGAAGAGGCGTCGGCTGGCTGCTGCTGGCTGGCGGAGCTGGCTGGTCGACGATGTTGCCGTGGACGAAGGAGGAAGAAAGAAAACGGGTGAGGAGAGGAGAGAGTGAGCCGTGAGATAGAGGAGAGAAAATTAGGGTGTTTGTGTAATGGCAAAAATTGTTAATGAGAGGAGTATATATAGGTTCCTCCTTAGAGGTCTAAAAGAGAATTGGGTTTTGTGGGTTATTTAAATGAAAGGTGATCATATAAAAGTTGTAGGTATTTGGGCTCCTTTACCCAATATTAAAATATTTGTACTTCAACTCAACTAATTAAGTTATAAAATAACTTTCAAAGTATGATTCACTAAAATATTTGATTATTTAAAAACATTAAATAATCATTTGACTTTAAAAATAGTTAACACTTCAAGAAATTAATAATTTAAATACTAAAAAATATATAAATATACTTTAAATATATTTATAAAATTCATAAAATTATAGGGGATTACAGAAGGATACTCCAACGAGTTAATTGTTAAGAATAAAAATGCTCCCATCAGCTGAATTATTATGAGCTCTTTAGTTAGACTTTATTATCTCTATTGGTTCCCACATGAAAAATAGAATTACAAGCTAAGTTACTAAGGCTTTGTTCTTTTGGGATGAATTAATGAAAATTTAGTTTAGTTCAGTTCAGTTCAAGTAAATTTAGTTCAGTTTAGTTCACTTCAGTTAGTTTCTTCTCACAGTTTTCATTCAGTTCAGTTCAGTTCAGTCCAAAAGAATAGAGCCTATACATGAGAATTTAATTCCTGTACGAAGTTTCATTTCCTAGGAAATTACTTCCCTTATGTAATTCCTAGGAAATGGCCTAAATTTGTTTGGTTGACATCAAGGAATTTGCAATTCATGTGGGAATTCTGATTGATCAAGGGGGGAGTGGGTAATTAAATTCCCACATTTTGTGGGAATTTCAATTTCCCAAGGAATTTCCATTACACCCAAATTTCTCAACTTCCGGTCAACCAAACAACTTCCCAAATGAGAAAATCATGGGAATTTTCATTGCCTACATAAATTCCTGTTAACCAAACGAGCACTAAATGTTGTCGCACTTTTCTAAAATTTGTTGATCTTGTATGAGTTTAGATTAATTGGCTCATATGAATTGTAATAAAAATGATATAATTCAAGTTGAGAAGAACCCACCATTAATTTATGTATTGAACGGTCCAAGTTGATTATTGGTCAATAGTAAATCGTTCTCGATGCAGAGGACCACTTCACATCTCTAGTACTCTCCAGATTAAAATTTTGACAAAGTTGCTGTTGTTAGGCGAGTTTGATGCCTAAGTATTCAATGTACATGGCCTCAAACTGCAAAATTTCGTACATAAAAACAATACTTTAAAATCTCTGTGTAATCATCATCATCATCCAACTAGCTAGTCCAAGCCACGATGCATATGTAGCTATCTTAATTCATATGCATAACAGTAATTTCTAGAATTTTGACGATTAAAGATCTAATCATTCGTATACTTATATCGTATAGAATATGATTCAGCTGTAGCTCATTTGAGGTCCCATGGTCCTCCTGGGAATTTGATATTTTTGAGCTTTTACGTGAGCAAAATCATCTACATGTACTATTTAATTTAACCCGACTGAATATTTCAAAATATATAAGTGACATATTAAAGTTTATGAAAATAATATTATCTGGTGTATTTGAGAAATGGTCCATCATTGTCTGTGTCTCGTTGAAAATCTCGAAATCTTATGTACATTCGATGTGTGATTGAGCAAATAGCTAGATTTTTTTCTGATTGCCACGTTTTATAATTAAAAATGGATTTACATCCTTGATAAAAATTTGAAAGTCTAGCATATATGCCTTTTTTGGTGTACGATAATTAGGAAATGATGACTTTAACTTCTTTTTTTTATGACAAAGCGAAAGACTTTGTTACAACTCTAACTCTTATAGTTATTTGAATTAACATTTGCGGGTTATGTAAGGGAGAAATAAGGGAATTCCTAACCCCAAACACCACATTTAACAAAATTCATACCCAAAATCTTTAAAATCTAATGTAAGAGTTTTGTCAAGTGACCAAGACTCGAACATGATAGTCGGTACTCTACCAAAAATATAGAAGATGATACATGATAAAAGTATCAGCTAACTTGTTATTAAAATTGCGTTAAACATAAATTTTTAATTATAATCTTATGTAGTGTGAGATATTACTTAAATAAGTCACTATTTGGGATACGGATTTTCAGTTTATGTGACTTGTGAGTTGTGAGTATTGGGAATTGGACGCACTCGATGTTCCCATCCTCACACCCTCCAATTTTCATTATTTCTACTTCTCTTAATTTTATTATATAGAACCAAATAAAGGAAAATTAATAACGAAATTGGCAAATTACCTCCTTAACTTTGTTCAATTGTGAAATTGACCTTCTTAATTTCTCAATGTATCAATTAGGCCCCATTACTTTCAAAAAATCGTATCAGCCCCAATTATAATTTATGCTATAATTTTCACTAGGAAACAATGACATGACACACTTTAACAATTAACAGAAAAATAATTTGAGAATAACTTTACACAATTCCATTATATTATACATTATTAAAACTACTTAGAATATATTTGGAAAATTTGTCAGAAACCACCTTTTGAAATCACTTTTTTGTGAAAACCACCTTTTAAATTTTTTTGGTTAATTAGCCACCTTTTTGGCTTTTTTTTTGTTGAAAGCCACCTGTTACCGGATTCCGATGGTTGACTGAAATATTCCGGCGTTGACCATCCATTATCTTTCATTTTTCCCCTTTGCACCCATTTTCTTTCGATTTTCTTCCCCATTTCTTCTTCCCTCACTCTTTCCCTTTTCTTTAAAAGAATCTCCATTGATTCTTCTCTAAATTCTCAACTCTCTCCTTCAACTCCTTTTCTTCCCAATTCTTCCTCTATTATTCATCCATTCTCTCTCAACGGTTGCTGTAAATCCAGCGCAAGTCGGCTATCTTCACTCAGCGCCTACCGACTGTTGTCGGCCCCACACCAGCACATTTCCTCCTCTCTCACCAGCAATAAAACAAGGAACTTTGTTTTAGATTAGGCAAAATTACGCCCAGTTGCAGTCGTTTGATTAATTTTTATAGCTTGATTAAATTTTTTAATTGTTGCTTTGTTTGTGAAAATCCCGTTAAAGTATTGGCGTGAATTGTATCTTGAATTTTGATTCCCTCCTCTGTCCCCATTTCTTCCTCCCTCACTGTTGTTTTTGGTCGTTTTCAGTCGCTGGTCTTCGGCAGGCATTGCTCACCGGTGATGCCCTGGCCCTTCTGGCACTGTTGGTGCTCTTGTCGGCGATCTGCCGTTGTTGCGGCGCCGTCGAGTTGCTTTGGTTGTTCTGCTCTATTTTCTCTGTCCTCTACTGTTATGCCTTGGTGGTGCCCATTTCTTTCTCCTCTGTTCTATTTTGTGCCCATAATCTGTTTGAGAAAATCATGGGTTTTGAGGTGAATGGAAGAGAGGGAGAAGGGAAAATGGCTGAATGGAAGAGAGGGAGAAGGGAGATGAAGGAAGAGGGTGGATTTCGGGGGGAAATATGGGAAAAAAGGAAGAAAGAACATAGCGCTGGAGTTCAGCAGTCAACACCTATTTTCCGGCAAGTGGTGACTTTCAACATAAAAAAAAGTCAAAAAGGTGGCTAATTAACCAAAAAAAATTAAAGGTGGTTTCTCACAAAAAAGTGATTTTAAAAGGTGGTTTCTGACAAATTTTCCAATATATTTTAAATGTGTAAAGTGTGTCATGTTATCGTTTTTTGGTCAATATTTCACCGAAATTAATAATAGGGGTTGAAGTTCAGTATTGGTGAAACAAGGAAGCTAAGCTAATTGCTAAATTGACAAGTTAAGGGGGGTTAATGTCACAATTAAGCAAAGTTGTTGTTGGGGGGGGGGTTTAATTTAGCACCTTTGTGAAAATTAATACTTTTATACAATTGTGTTTCCCTCATCAAATATTTTGATTAAAAACAATTATATCGTACAAAGCAACAAACTCAATGTGTTGCAATTAGATTGATACCTAACAGATTAGCCATATAAGGTGTCTAAGGAGCTCAATGTCCCGGATGATTTATAACAATTATGAACAGAACATGCAAATAGAGTTTTTTGCAACTTTTTCATACTCTCATTTGATTGCAGAATCTCCATATTAGGAACAAGTTTTTTTTCCTAACATTCACTTCGGTCATGGGTTATCTCTAGCTTGGAGAATTCAGGTTATAGGTCGAAAAATGTTCATCTTTAACCCAAAAATTCGGGTTCAAGTCAGCCTATACATATCGTCTAAGCGCTTTTTTCCACTTTCTAAATGTAAAAAGTTACTTTAGAATCCTTTTTCAAGTTTTGATTGACAATGGCTACTAATGTCCGCAATATCATTTAAATGTGGGAATAATAAATTGAATGCCACATGAGGCAAGCACAAATAGACCGCAACCTCAAGGCTCATAAAAAATTACACTTGGTCATATGGCCTCCACATATTGAATCAGGTCATATTTGAAGCGAATAACTATAAAGCAAGCCAAATATTGTTTGAAACGCGTAGTTAGACTTGTTACTCTCGTAAATTAATCCAGTCAATTTTTTTGAAATTCGCATGCATCGGGTTGGACCATATAAGACATGATCAAATTTACATGTCGGACCGTTAATCAATATTCTAGCACACAAGAAGATATTTAATAATAACATCCTTGATTGAAAAGAAAACGAATTAATGGAAGTTATAACCAGATTTCGCATTTAGGTCTCGAATATTAAACAAATAAAAAGAAAATTTGTCGTAAATAAGTTAACCTTTAAGCCGTCTGTTAAAAATAAGTCATTCTTTCAATTATTCCTGAATAAGTCTAGTTTTAATACCAATATGTTTTTAAACAAGTCATGACCTGTTGTTAACTTGTTTAACAGGTTAGATGTGCCACGTGTGACTCTTTCATTGTTTATTATAATTTCTTATATTCTTTTTCTTTTTTATGATTATTATAATTTTTAATTAATTTTTTTTACAGAACTCTTTCCTAGCTCCCTCCTCCCTCCCCACCACCAGTGTTGCTCTTCTCTCTCTTCTTTTGTTTTTCTCTTTCCTCCTCCTCCCTGCTCCTTCCCCTCCTTGTCTCCTCTCTCCAAGGCGCTCAAAACTTCGGATCCATTGCCTTTCACCGTTGGCTGCATATCTGGTGTCTTGGCACTGGGAACTTCAGATCTATCATTCGCCGGAATTCGTCGCTGTTCATTCTGGGCTCCGCAAAATCCTCTGATTCTGGACACATCTGAAACTTCTCCAAAAATCTCCCTCTCTGATCGCCGGAGTTCCTATCTACATGTGGTTGGCAATTATGAGTCCAAGGACTGGAATGATGGATGTCTTTTACTCGTTTCCTTGTGAGTTATGATACAAACTCCCTCTAGCTGAAGTATTTGAAGAGGGAACAGGGACTGACTTTGAAAAAATTATTATGCAATCTGTTTCTGCTAGGAAATTGAGGATTGTGATTGGTTGAGAAATGAGATGTGGGCCCAAAGAGCGATCGCCTGAGCTCCGATATCCGTACGTCGGAATCCTGCAAAACAAGGTTAGACTACCCCGGGGGTGTTTCCGGGATCGCCCCTCCGACGCTCAAGTCAGATGTGATTGAGGTAGAGAGAAATGCTTGTCTGCAGAGAGATGCTCTAGTTTGTTAGGTGAGAATTGAATACCTGTTCATTGATGAGGCAATTGGTTTTTATAGTGTTGGGGATTTCCCAGACAGGAAACATTATTCAGATGGGCCTTTTTGGTAGCAATACATGTTACCTTTTCAGGCAATTATTGCCTCAGCTTTTAGAGGCTTCCCAAATACTGGTGATTAGGTCAACTTTCAAGTGGGACCCGCGGCTGCCACCTGTCCCGGGCTTCAGTAGGCTTTTGTGCTCCTTCATTGGGCTGTTGATTAAATGAGCCCAAACAATTAGCCCCACGCCATAGACGGGGGATCACGGAAATCCGCTCGGAGGGGACGCCCGTCTCGTGGCGGAACAGGCGGGGGGAATGGACCACGGCGTCGACCGAGTTCACCCTTCTTGAGGAGGTCCACGTAGACCCTCATCTTCCTGGCCGGACGAAAAGACGCCGACCGGGTCCCCTCCTTGCTTGGAAGGATCGAGGCCGAACCGAGCACATCCTTAGTGAACGAGGGAATGGAGGGAGAATGCCGACCGGGTCACTCCCTGTTGAAGGAAGAGCGCCGACCCGGTCAACTTCCTTTTGAAGGGGAAGATGCCGACCGGGTCTCTCCCTGGTGAGAGGGGAGTACCGACCGGGTCACTCCCTGGTGAAAGGAGAGTACCGACCGGGTCACTCCCTGGTGAAGGGAGAATGCCGACCGGGTCACTCCCTGGTGAAGGGAGAGTGCCGACCCGGTCATTTCCTCTTTGATGGGGATGATGCCGACAGGGTCACTCCCTGGTGAAGGGAGAGTGCCAACCAGGTCACTCCCTGGTGAAGAGAGAGCGCCGACCTGGTCATCTCCCCTTTGAAGGGGAGGATGCCGACCGGGTCACTCCCTGGTGAAGGGAGAGTGCCGACCAGGCCACTCCCTGGTGAGAGGGGAGTACCGACCGGGTCACTCCCTGGTGAAGGGAGAGTGCCGACCCGGTCATTTCCTCTTTGATGGGGAGGATGCCGACCCGGTCATCTCCTCCTTGGATGGGTGCTAGCTGGTACTCGGTCGCACTAGATCAAGTACAGAAGCGACTCGGCAAAGGAGGGGGGCTCCTGTTGGCCGACTAGGATGTGGAGCCACTCGGATATGGGCTAATGAGTCCCAAGATTGTCCGAGTGGGTGCTAGCTGGTACTTGGCTATGCATGACCAAGTACAGAAGCGACTCGGCAAAGGAGGGGGGCTCCTGTTGGCCGAGTAGGATGTGGAGCCACTCGGATATGGGCTAATGAGTCCCGAGATTGTCCGAGTGGGTGCTAGCTGGTACTTGGCTTTGCATGACCAAGTACAGAAGCGGCTCGGCAAAGGAGGGGGGCTCCTGTTGGCCGAGTAGGATGTGGAGCCACTCGGATATGGGCTAATGAGTCCCAAGATTGTCCGAGTGGGTGCTAGCTGGTACTTGGCTATGCATGACCAAGTACAGAAGCGGCTCGGCAAAGGAGGAGGGCTCCTGTTGGCCGAGTAGGATGTGAAGCCACTCGGACGAGGGGCTAAGGAGCCCCAAGATGGTCCGAGTGGGTGCTAGCTGGTACTTGGCTGTTCATGACCAAGTACAGAAGCGGCTCGGCAAAGGAGGGGGGCTCCTGTTGGCCGAGTAGGATGTGAAGCCACTTGGATAAGGGAATAATGAGTCCCAAGATGATCCGAGTGGGTGCTAGTTGGTACTTGGCTATACATGACCAAGTACCGAAGCGACTCGGCAAAGGAGGGGGGCTCCTGTTGGCCGAGTAGGATGTGGAGCCACTCGGATATGGGCTAATGAGTCCCAAGATTGTCCGAGTGGGTGCTAGCTGGTACTTGGCTATACTTGACCAAGTGCAGAAGCGACTCGGCAAAGGAGGGAGGCTCCTGTTGGCCGAGTAGGATGTGAAGCCACTCGGATGAGGGGCTAATGAGCCCTAAGATGATCCGAGTGAGTTTCACATTTCGAACGTTGGGTCCTTAGGTTTTGGCCGAGTTGGAGGGGTGCCCAGAGGTCCTTCAACGCTTTGACTTCCCGGGGCTTGGATCGTTTTTGGCACGAGTTGATTGGACCCTTCATGAATGGGCTGAGTAGGTCCATCTGGGCCTCAATTAGAGGCCCATTTAGACGATGCGGGGGGGTTTGCGTTGCACATCCCCCGAGGTACTCCTATATATTTGTGAGAGGAGAGAGAAGTTGGGGATCATTTGTTCATTTCTTCACTCTCTCTCTTAAAGATCTCCACATCTTCTCTATTTTCCCAAGCTCTTGCCCCAGTTTCTTCGTCCGACCAGGTACGCTTCTGTTGTTTTAAGTTTTTCTTTCTCTTTCTTTTTCTTTCGAATAACCTCGGCCGACTCCCTTGTTAATAAATAATGGGAGATTCGTCCGAGTCGTCGACACCTCCGGCTTCACCTCCCTACAATCTGGCCAAGGAGGTGAGGGGGGATGGGAATAACACTGGTGTCGACGATAATAAACTGTCCCGACCCCTCGGTTGTGCCCGACGCGGTTGCTTTCCCGAGTCCGTCTTCTTCGGTGGAGGATGAAGCCGAGGGAGTCATTCCCTTCCCTTGGGAGGTTTCATTGGCCTATCCTCCTTCAAGGAGTTACTTAGATAAGTATCTATCTTCTGATGTAGTGAGGGCCATGCCGAGGGGAGCAGCAGAAGCATCCACGTCGGGTCGGGGATTGGAATATCCCGACCTTGATCCAAAAGGAGGTCCGGGATCATTCTTTCCCGAGCCGGGGGTGATTAAATCGCTGACCGAGGACCTCCGGGGTACAGCGACAAGATTTCAAATAAAGGACCCCTTCTACTTGGTCCGACCAGAGGCCCACCATACCGTGATCTCGCCTCCACCTGGTTGCGTCGCAGTGTACTATAAGTCCATGGACATGGGGCTTCGGTTTCCTTTGACCCCTTTTGTTAAGGAGCTGCTGAACGCCTATAACTTGGCGATCTGCCAAGTTTCTCCGAACTCCTGGGGCGGAATCAACGCCTTCCAAGTTCTGTGCAATCTGATTGACGTCCGACCAACTCTCAAATTATGGAGGCACCTGTATAGGTTGGTCGAGGTTATGGCAGCTAAGAACGAACCCGGTTGGTGGAGCTTCCAGATCCGACCGGGGTACCGAACCGTCCTCAATCTCCCTACTTCCCAGAAAGGGTTCCGCCGAGAATTTGCCTTTGTGTACTTTGGCGGGGATTGGGGGATTCCTTTGGTTCCGCCCTCAGATGAGCCCCTCGTTGCATTGAATTACCGAGTGGGTGATCTGGATGATGAGGAAGGAGCCGCGGCCTGCTATATGCAGACCGAGGCGAGGATCGTCAACGGGGGCGAGGTATTCGTACCTGGGCAATGGCTACCCGACTGCAAGCTATTCCGAGATGAGCACTTTCTCTCGGCTATGGGTCTAAGCTCGACCTTCCCAAAGGGTAATTTGCCGGGGAGGAAGCTTAGGGTGGTCGGTATGACGATTTTAGGTTTTTGAATTTCTGTTTTGGCTAACTCTTTTCTTCTTTGTTTGGTATTTGCAGAACCTGCCCGAGCGTATATCGACGAAGTAGACCCGGTTATGGCAGATAGACTGAACGTGGCCGCCATGAGGGCCGCTCGGCTGAAGGCCGAGATCGCGGCTAAGTTGGTGAACGTCCCTGCTCCTCCCAAAGTAAGAGTAACACCTTGTTATTCCCATGTTTGGCTGATCAGTCATTCAATAGGTTGACCAACTGTTTGTTTCTTGCCTCAGGACCCTGCTAAACCGAAGACCAAGAAGAGGAAGGAGCGATCTTCCGACAAGGTGGCTCAGACCGAGAGAGCAGTGGCTCGGTCAAAGGCCGAACGGGAGAGGGCCAAGGCCGAGCTACAGAAGGCCGAGAAGAGCAAATCGATTGAAGTTATAAGCCCCAGGGGTCCCGCTCAACAGGTCGATGGGGGTGACATCTCCCTCCATTCTTCCGACTTCTGACCAGTCGGGAGCCCCCAATACACCCCTTTATCCCCTTTTCAGGAACTGCCCGGGGATAGCTCGAGGGGCACGGAGAGACTGGCTGTTCCATTCCCGGGGCTGAGCAGGAGAGAAAAGGACAAGCGCTGGACTTCAGCCCTTGAGCACATATACACTCCTGCCGACCGGGAGTACATTGAGATCACCCATGGTCCGAATGAGACCAATGAGCTTTTCCGCTCCTGGCTTGACGTAAGCTCTTTTTCTAGTTGGCCTTCCTTTCTTTTACTTTGCTATACATCTAACCCCTTTCTCTTTTGTCTCAGTTCTCCGCTCGGATGGCTAACGTTGCCCAGAACCGAGTAAGCTTAACTGAAGAGGTGGCCGTTCTTAAAGAGAAGGCCAAGAAACACTTTGACGAGGTTTACCGTGCCAACGAGGCCACGCGTATAGCCGAGTCGAAGCTCGATGATGCTCTGAAGGCCATTGAGAATGACCAGAAGGGTTTCGAGGAGGAGAGGGCTAAATGGACAAAGGAGAAGGCCGACCTGGTCTCGGCGCGGAATCATGCTCAAGCTGCCAAGGAGGAGGCCCTGGTTAAGCTGCGGGAGGCCGAACAAAAGGTGGCCGACCTCGAAGTCAAGCTGACCGAGTTGGAAGGCCAAGTCAAGACCGAGGCGCAGTGGTTTTCCGACTGGGAGAAATCCGATGCTGCCGAGGTCTATGCTAATGAGGTCGGCAGTGCGGCGCACAAAATGGGGGAGGATGAGGCGCTCGATCGTCTGAAAAAGGTTTTATCCGAGTCCCACCCCGACTTGGTCTGGGCTGACATCTGGTCGGGGTACCAGATGTCCGTTGATGCCGAAAACGCAGTGATCATGGCTCGGCTGAAAGCTGAGGGGACCGGCTCTGATGAAGATGACGAGGAGGAGGATGAGGGCCGAGTGGACGTCAATGTTGTCGATGGTGATGACGTGGACGATGATGTTGATGTGGCCGAGGGAGTCGGTCCTGGGGGGGAGCTGGTCGGCGATAATACCGACGCCAATGCTGAGGGCGTGACCGACCCTCCCCCTCCCCCTAGCTCTTAGAGGGCTTTTGTACTTTAGCTTTCTTTTAAATTTTGCATATTAGTGTCTTTGTAGTTATTTCTTCTGTAATCAATGAAAGCTTATCTTTTGGCTTCTGTTTCCTTGTTTGTTGATTGCAATACTGCCGATTGACTTTTTCAAAACTCCGACCAGTAGTAATTTCGGGAAGAGTCCGAACTGTTTTGACTGGTTAAGTCTTAAATTAATTCCGACTGACTTGTTTGTCAGTCCAATTGCCGACCAACAATATAACTTGCAGACACAATGCCAACTATTTTGACTGGAACTGTTTTGACTGGTTAAGTCTTAAATTAACTCCGACTGACTTGTTTGTCAATCCAATTGCCGACCAACAAAATAACTTGCAGATATAATGCCAACTATTTTGACTGGTTAAGCCTAATAGGTTGGACGAGGCGTAAGATATGCCGACTGGCAGTACCATTTCGTTACACCTAAAACCGATTACAAAAATGCCGACCGGCTACAAGTAAGCTATTACAATATATGCCCCTATTGCAAGCAACAAACTTTACACATAGTATTTCTTAAGGTTGTCTGCATTCCAAGGTCGGGCCAAGGGTATACCCTCGGCTGATTCTAGTCGGAACGTGCCTGGCTTTATGACTTCTATTACTTTGTATGGACCGTCCCAGTTAGGTCCTAGTTTCCCCTTCAAGTGTGAGAGCCCGGTGGCTTCGACTTTCCGAACAACCCAGTCGCCGAGTTGAATTGGGCGGCTCCTCACTCGGCGATTAAACATCCGAGTGACCCTTTGCTTGTACCGAATGGATTTTAGCAGCGCGTTGCCCCTTGTTTCTGGCAACAGGTCTAGGTTGACGGGTTTCTCTTCCTCGTTCTTCTCATATTCATAGAAGGTCATCCGAGGGGATGGGATGCCAATCTCCACGGGTAAGACAGCCTCACTCCCATACACAAGGCTGAATGGTCGTTGCTTCTTTGGCTGTAGTTCTGGCCGACCACAGGACCCCGGGTAGGTCATCAACCCATGCTCCTTTGGCTGCCTCCAAGGACTTCTTGATTCCTTTGAGCACTATCTTATTGGCCGATTCAGCTTGCCCGTTCGTTTGGGGTCGGGATACTGCCGAGAATTTAGTGTGTATTCCGAACCGGGCACAATAATCTCTAGTAGGGCCATTGTTGAATTGTCGCCCATTGTCGGAGATTAGGACTCGGGGGACCCAAATCTGGTGATGATGTTTCTCCAAATGAACGCTTGGACTTGTTTATCCGCAATGGAGGAGAGTGGTTCGGCTTCAGTCCATTTGGTGAAGTAGTCGATGGCGACTATCAGAAACTTTCTCTGTCCCGAGGCTGGGGGAAATGGTCCGAGTAGGTCCATGCCCCACTTGTCGAAGGGCAAGACTGCTTGAATTGTTGTTAGTGGGGTGGTCGGTGCTCGGGGAATGTCCGAATGGATATGGCAGGATGGACATTTCTTCACCAGTTCCTGAGCGTCATTTTTAAGAGTTGGCCAGTAGTATCCGGCTCGGAGAGCCTTTCCTGCTATGGTTCTCCCTCCTTGGTGACTCCCACAGGCTCCTTGGTGGATTTCCCTGAGGATGTAATCTCCTTCTTCAGGGGTGACACATTTAAGCAGGGGATGGGTGAAGGACTTCTTGTAGAGTTGATCCTCATGCCATAGGAACCATCCTGATTTGCGTTTGATCCAATCAGCCTCCTTGTGATTCTCGGGTAGTTTCCCGTCTCTCAGGTATCCGACTACCTCATCCATCCACTCGGATGTCCGATTTAATATGAGCTGCTCTTTGGTATTAATGCTGGGCTGCCGAAGGACTTCCCACATGATTGTTCGGGGAGCAGACCCTTCTGCCGAACTAGCCATTCGGGCTAAGGCATCAGCTTGTTGATTTTCCGACCGGGGTATGTGGGTGATATTGAACTGAGACAACTGCTCGATTATTTTCTGGGCCTTGGTCAAATACATTCTCATGTTGTCTTCTTTGGCCTCGTATTCACCCGATACCTGGCCCACAATCAGTTGTGAATCGGATTTGGCATTGATCACGGTTGCCCCGGCCAAGATGCATAACTCTAATCCGAGGATCAGGGCTTCATATTCTGCTTCATTGTTGGAGCTTAAGAACTCAAATTTGATGGCGTATTCCATCTTTTCTCCGACCGGGGGTTTGATGACCAGTCCGACTCCACAACCTGTTTTGGTAGACGAGCCATCCACTTGCAGCTCCCAGCTATCTTGTCTGCTGATTGGGGGCCTGGAGGTGCACTCTGTTATGAAATCAGCCAAGGCTTGGGCTTTGATCGCTCTCCTGGGCTCATATTCCAACCCAAAGTCAGCTAGCTGATCCGCCCAATCGGTCATCCGACTAGAGTGGTTCCTGCTTTCAATGAGCTTCCTGAGCGGCTGACTAGTGAGGACCTTTATAGGATGGGCTTGGAAGTACGGTTTGAGCTTCCGACTGGCCATTACTAATGCAAAGACCATTTTTTCCACTTCGCTGTATTTGGCCTCTGCTCCTCGGAAGGCGTGGCTAACGAAGTAGACTGGGTGTTGTTTTTCTTCTCTTTCGGCTATCAAGACAGCGCTGAGCGCGTATTTTGAAATGGCCAAATAAACGAATAATGTTTCCCCCGGCAAGGGGGAGATCAATTTTGGGAGAGTTAGGAGATGTTCTTTTAGGGAAGCGAAGGCCTGGTCAGCTTCATCATCCCAAGTGAATTCTTTTCTTTTCAGAGTTCTGAAGAAGTGCAAGCTCTTATCCGCTGAGCGGGATAGGTAGCGACCGAGGGCGGCCAAACAGCCGGTTAGGCGTTGTACTTCTCTTACATTCCGCGGGGGCTTCATCTCTACTACAGCTTTGATTTTGTCGGGATTTGCTTCGATCCCTCTCTCATCAACTAGGAATCCGAGGCACTTACCCCCTTTCACTCCGAAGACACATTTCTTCGGATTTAACATCATGCGGAAACGCCTCAAAGTTCCGAGGGTCTCCCTTAAGTCAGAAGGGTGATGGCTATGGGCTTTGCTTTTGACGATCATATCGTCAACATATACTTCTATATTCCGACCAAGTTGGTCCCGGAATATTTTGGTTGACGGTGCGCTGATATGTTGCCCCTGCATTTTTCAGCCCGAAGGGCATCATCTTATAGCAATATACCCCCTGATTAGTAATGAATGCCGTATGGACTCGGTCCTGTTCAGCCATCGGAATTTGATGATACCCCGCGTTTGCGTCCATGAAGCTTAGGAGGGCGTGACCCGCAGTTGAGTCGACCAGCCTATCAATTTTGGGTAGAGGGTGGTTGTCTTTGGGACAGGCCTTATTTAGGTCTGTGAAATCCACACACATTCTCCAAGCCCCACTCTGCTTCTTGACTAGAACCACATTGGCCAACCATTCCGAGTACTGGCATTCTTCAATGAATCCCGCTTCGAGCAATTTCTTTACTTCTGCTGCTGCTGCAGCATTTCTTTCGGGGCCTTGATGCCTCAGCTTTTGCTTGATCGGCCTGAATCCCTCTTTGATGTTAAGTTCATGGCACATCACATCAGGGTCGAGTCCGGGCATTTCACTGGCTTCGTAAGCAAAAACGTCCCTGTACTCTGTCAGAACTTGAATGATCTCGCTTCTTGTCTGAGGGTCCATGGCCTTGCCTACCCTCAGAGTCCGACCATGCTCCTTATCAATGGTGACTTTTTCGTCCTCCTCGGCTGGCTGAGGGCGCTCGTATTGCTTGGGATTTTCGGTCATGTAGACCCCGAGGCCACTTGAGGGCTGACCATCTTCTCGCTTTCTCTTCTTCGAGTCCTCTTGGACGTCGATCTTACTTTTCCAGCTGTTTGCATAGCATTCCCTAGCTACCTGCTGATCCCCTTGGATCCTTCCGACTTTACCCTCGTCGGTTTCAAACTGCATAAGAAGCTGGTAAATGGAAATTGCTGCCTTGACCTTGTTCAGAGTTGGTCTTCCCATTATGATGTTGTATGGCAGAGGGATGTCCACCACTAGGAAGTCAATCGGTAGGCTTCTTCCTTTGCCCTTCTCCCCTATCCGAGTGGGCAACTTTACAGATCCGACAGGGTGTACTGAGTTTCCCCCGAAGCCTATGAGTGGCTGATTGAGTGGGGTTATATCTTTTTCATTATATTTCAGTTTCATGAGGCACTCCAACGTGATTATGTCGGCCGAGGATCCGCTATCCACTAGCACCCGTTTGACTCGGGTGTTGGCCACTTTGAGCTCGATGACCAAGGGGTCGTCGTGGGGCGTGTGTAGTGGCCTACCGGACTCCCCGAATGTCATTGTAGGGCAGTCGGGTCGGGGGTGGTTAACATCGAGTACCTGATGCTTTAGACTTTGGAGGTGGGCTTTGCGTGATCGGCCGGTTAGGCCTCCCGACGCGAAGCCACCTGCTATGACTCCGATGAACCCTTCCGTGTCTCCGCTATTGGTTTGACCGACTTTTTGCTTGCCCTTCTCTTCACTAGTATGCTTGAGGTACCGGTTTAGCTTCCCCTGATCAGCTAGGTTGTTAAGGGATTTCTTGAGTTCCCTACAATCCTTAGTGGTGTGCCCGCATTCTTTGTGATATTCACACCAAAGGCTCTTGTCTCTTCGAGCGGCTGATGTTTTGATGGGAGGTGGTCGGGGGAGAGTGACTTTATCCTTTATATCCAAGTATATCTCTCTCCTGTTTTTGCTGAACCGGGGGTCGATGCCATGGTCGTTGAATCTATCTGACCGACCACCCGTCTTCTGCTGCTTCGACTGATCCCTGGCATTTCCTTCATCCTTCCTCTTTTTGCTCCCATCGTCTGAGTGACGGCATATGTCGGTTGCTTGGATGAATCTTTGAGCTCGAGTCATTGCCTCAGAGAAGGTTTTGACTTCGTTTTCGGCCGGGGACCACCTTAGCCGACCAGTGGGAGTCCGGACATTAGGGCGGCGGATGCTACCGCGTCTGCGCAGATCCGAAATCTTCAATGATTCCTCATTGAATCTTTTAATATAGTCGGCCAGGTTTTCATTCTTTTCCTGCTTGATTCCCATTAAGTGGAGACTCGTTTTCTTCTGTCTCTTCCCGGCAACAAATTGTTGGACGAATAGGTCTTCGAGGACCGAGAAGTCAGTTATAATACCCGCTGGGAGCTCTTGAAACCAGCTCAGGGCCAGACCTTTGAGTGTCGTCGGGAAGAAACGACACCAAGTGGCCTCGCACCCAGTCTGAACACTCATTTGAGCTTTGTATGTTGCCATGTGATCATCCGGGTCGGTTAGGCCCGCGAATGGCTCGACAGAGGGCGTTTTGACCTTTCCCGGATTGGGCGCCTCGAGTATGGCCTGGCTGAATGGGACCATGAACTTGAGCGCCCCGCTGTTGATCCGAACGGGGTTCGACTGCGCCGAATCACCATGACCCTCGCGCTGAGCGGCCTTTTTGTTTAATATGTGCCTCGCATCATAACCCATGCTGAGGCGCTTCTCGTTGAGGAAGTGTCGGGCATCATTTTGCTTTTGACCCACGTTGCCCCGAGGGGATTTGGATATGTGAGTCTCTTCGACGAGCCTAGGCGATCTTCCTTTAGATGCGAGTCGGTCTCCTTCCCCCGCCTTGATCGGCGCCGACCCGACCGGGTCGTATTCCCTTGCCCCCGATTCTTTGCCGCCGGCTAAGGGCCGACCGTGGTTCTCTCGCCCGAAGGGAAGGTACCAGGGCTTGGTCTTTAGGGGGGTGAAGGGGGAGTCCTTCTTTGCGGAGTTGGCCAAGCATATCAATCGAGCTCATTGCAAGGTTTGCTTTGGAGCCGAGCGGCTATCATGTTTATATCCGCTGTGGTTATAGGTTGGGGGTCAGCAGGCTGTAGCTGACGAGAGGGGTCCTGCCTGTCTATGGAATGCTCTGCTTCCTCATGATCAAGGGTTTGAACGGTCGGTGTTTTGGGCCGTTCAGACCTTCGTTGAAGAGATGGGGATGGACTCCTCTCGGACCTCTGAGCCTGTGCTGAAGGCTGGCGAGTGCTCTTGGCTGGGGCCATTGCAGAATCGATCTTAATAAGTGGTGGCAAAGCGACTTTGATTGTAACTTCCCCACAGACGGCGCCAAACTGTTTCTGCTAAGAAATTGAGGATTGTGATTGGTTGAGAAATGAGATGTGGGCCCCAAGAGCGATCGCCTGAGCTCCGATATCCGTACGTCGGAATCCTGCAAAACAAGGTTAGACTACCCCGGGGGTGTTTCCGGGATCGCCCCTCCGACGCTCAAGTCAGATGTGATTGAGGTAGAGAGAAATCTTGTCTAGAGAGAGATGCTCTAGTTTGTTAGGTGAGAATTGAATACCTGTTCATTGATGAGGCAATTGGTTTTTATAGTGTTGGGGATTTCCCAGACAGGAAACATTATTCAGATGGGCCTTTTTGGTAGCAATGGACATGTTACCTTTTCAGGCAATGATTGCCTCAGCTTTTAGAGGCTTCCCAAATACTGGTGATTAGGTCAACTTTCAAGTGGGACCCGCGGCTGCCACCTGTCCCGGGCTTCAGTAGGCTTTTGTGCTCCTTCATTGGGCTGTTGATTAAATGAGCCCAAACACAATCTATTTGCCAAGTTTTCTGTATGAGTAGCTCCGTTTGTACAAGTCACTGTATTACTCAGAGGGCCTGCCTGAAATAGAGTTGGTGCCTTGTTTGGAGGGTCAGCCTGAAGTGATTCTTTTGTTCAGCTAAAAAGTGAATATTATCTCTTCTTTGAGCAAAACATGAGATTTATTAGAATCTTCATATCGAAACTTATCGTAGAGTTCGGTGAGAGCATTGTCAATCGTCAAGGAAGATTCGACGATTCAGATGTGGGTGAGAGAAGGGTGGAGAAGGTGGTTGGGGTATTGGGTTGTGGCGGGGAAGGAATGGAGGAGAAAGAGATGGAAAGTCGGCGGTGGTGGTTTAGTGGTAATGAAATGATCAGTGAGAGAGAGGTAGAGGAGGTGGTGTAGTGGTGGTGGGGTGAGATAGAGGTGTGGAGGGGGGAGAAAATAATATAAAAAAAATTATCAGAATTGTCAAAATCCAAAATTACAAATAAAATGCAAAATTACAAAAAAAAAATACAAAAAATCTACGCAAAACAATACAAACATATCAAAACATATAAAAATAAAAGTACAAAAAAAACAGGCCCTTACTTGTGGAACAGGTCACCGGTCATTTGACTTGTTTAAAATTGAGGGGTACGAAAGTTAGACTTATTATAAAATAATCAAAAGACTAATTTATTTTAAGAAGAACGGCCAAAGGTTGGCTTATTCCTAATAATTTTTCTTTTAAAATATTTTGTTAACTCAATTCTACAGATTTGGGTTAAAAAAATTTGGATCGAAAAATCTTGTTCAAAACACTGAAATTTAGCTCATATTGGATCAGTTTTGGGTTGGTACTTAGGGCATCCTTAGTGGTAAAAAAAAAAAATAAGATTATGTACATAATCTTAAAATGGTGTTCTTAATGGTAAAAAAAAATAAGATTGTGGGTTGATTGGAAAAATTTTTTTGTATGGGACGAGTGAAATGAGGATCAG
Source organism: Beta lomatogona (assembly GCA_947646795.1). Lineage (NCBI taxonomy): Eukaryota > Viridiplantae > Streptophyta > Magnoliopsida > Caryophyllales > Amaranthaceae > Beta > Beta lomatogona. The sequence continues at coordinate 4,844,720 of CANSNZ010001059.1, read as the reverse complement.
GCGTGGGAGTGGGACCCACTGCCTGATCCGAGTTTTTTAAATTTTTTTTGCCTCTCCTCCAGCCAAAACGCTGCGTTTTGGCTAGAGCTGTGAGAGAGCTCCAGCCAAAACGCAGCGTTTTGGCCGGGAGGAGAGGCAAAAAAATTAAATGTGTCAGCGACGCGGCCGACACACACCCCCACTCAGCGCACGACATTTGTCGCTGCTTTCCACGCGGCAGGTTGTGATTGGCGAGTGAAATATAACCGTTGTAAATTTTGCAACGGTTATATTTAAAAAAATACAAATAAAAAAAAAATTTACCAACGGCTTTATTTTTTCGAGCTCTATAAATAGAGACCCATTTTCATATATTTTGGACACACTTAATTTTCTCTCTCCATCTTCCTTCACTAATTTCATCTACTTGTTCTAAATTATTTCATTAACTCTTCTTCTATTGCTCTTTTATTTTAAAATTCTTATAATTATGGAGCCTAATAATCCTAATTATATGAGAAACCTACCCCAAAACCGCTCAAAAAACCAAATGCCTAGGCAATAAAATCGCTCAAATACCTCTCAAAATAACTCAAATTATCGTCAACCCTCTCAAAATCAGTCAAATTATCGTCAACCCTCTCAAATAAATATGAATCAAAGGGGTGAAAATTCTCAATATTATTCTCCTCAATATGATAACCTTTACCATGAATCTCCATCTGAAAATGCCAACCTTTCATATCATCAACTTGATCCTAATTATGGGTTTTCTCAATATCAAGAAGATTCATCTCCATACAATGATGTTGATGAGGATGGTGGTCATTACCAACAAGGTGACAATGATGTTGGTCAATACCAAGAAGGTGATGATTCTGATGATTATGATGAGTTTGTTCAGCCAAATCAATCCTTTTCGCAATTACTATCACAAAATCTATCTGAGCAACCACAACCACACCCACAACCACAACCACAACACAATGCAGAAACAAGTTGTAATGGTAAGAGGGCTTGGGATCAAGTTGAAGATGAGAATCTCATCTCAGCATTTATGAACACTTCTCTTGATAAGGTGATTGGGACGAGCCAAAAGAAAGGCGTCTTCTGGGGAAAAGTTTGGGAAGCTTTTGAGGCAGGCAAAATTGCCAATCCAACAGAAATTGCTCCAAGGAATGCGGATATGGTGAAAGGTCGTTGGAGTAGACTTGCTCCACGGGTTTTAAGGTTCGCTGCTTTTTATGACGAAGCTCTTGCAAGGAAAAAGAGTGGTCAAAACGATGCAGATGTTCTAAAAGAAGCTCATTTATTGCATAATAGGAAACATGGTAAGTTCATCCTCGAACATGCTTGGAAATTGATGAGGAGGTTTCGTAAATGGAGGGCCATAGTTAATAAATCAATGGAAACTACACGTGGTCGCCCCAAAAATCCACAAGAAAATGTGGATTCACCTGCAAGCGGAAGTAGCGGTAAAAGGCCGAGAGTTGATGGAAGTGACTCAATGCCCGAGACACCTACCAGTGGTGATGGAGGTGACGTCGAGCCACGAGGAGATGGTGTGAAGAAAGCGAAGTCTAAACTGAAAAGGGTGGCTGGTCAGACAATTGAGTGTTTCAATAATTTTAATGAAAGACTTCGGATCCATTCAGAGGGTAGGAGTGCAGATGTTGAAAGAGAAGCCAGGAAGTTGGACGTTGAAACAAGGAAGGTTGCTGCAAAGGAACAAGAAATAGCGCTGCAAACCAGGAGCTTGAACATACAAGAGTATCATAAGAATTGGGATTTGCTGCAATCATTGTATGCGAAGGAAAATCGTTCACCATTTGAGGAGGCAACAATTGAGAAACTAACAATATGGTTGACGAATAATTCTCCTTTTTAAGTAATGTTTATGTTTAATTTAAGTTTATGTTTAAGTTTAGTTCATGTTTGAGTTTAATTTAACGTTCAAGTTTAGTTTATGTTTAAGTTTTAATTTTAGTGAATGTTTAGTTTATGTTTAAGTTTAAAGTTTAGTTTATGTTTATGTTTTAAGTAATGTGTATGTTTAAGTTCAATTAATAAAAAAAAGTAAAAAACCGTATTTGTGTAAATTCTATGAATTGACATTTCAATACAACTTTTTACATTATTGTTCTGTTTTGAATTATTGTACTATTTTGCATTATTGTTCTGTTTTGAATTGACATTTCAATACAGCTTTTTACATTATTGTTCTGTTATACATTATTGTTCTGTTTTACATTATTGTACTATATTGCTTTATACATTATTGTTCTGGTTTACATTATTGTACTATATTGCTTTATACATTATTGTTCTGGTTTACATTATTGTACTATTTTGCTTTATACATTATTGTTCAGTTTTACATTATTGTACTATATTGCTTTATACATTATTGTTCTGTTTTACATTATTGTACTATTTTGCTTTTTACATTATTGTTCTGTTTTACATTATTGTACTATTTTATGTATTATTGTTATGCTATATAACTCATGCTTGTTTGTTCACCATTTGCTCACACCAAATCTAAACCCTCTCAAATTTATACAATGAACTCTTTCAACTTAAACTTTACCGCTTCAAGTTCATCTAGTTCTGAGGATGAAATAAGATCATTCCGAGCAAACATTGATCAAGAAATAGATGAATTCTTGATTAATGTTGTTCAACCAAATGTTCCAACTCTTATATCAAATGTTAGTCCAGCACCAAGGAATAGAAGAGCAAAGGTGACTGATCCTAATGAGGATCATCACTGGCCTATTCGAGGCAGGGAAGAAGGCCATAGACGATTGTATAATGATTACTTTGCTGATCAACCAGTCTATCCTGCTCGTTTATTTCGTCGAAGATTTCGAATGCAGCGACATGTCTTTCTTCGGATTATGGAAAGTGTCGTACCAAGTGATACATGGTTCACTCAAAATAGAGATTGTACCGGAAGGTTAGGTTTATCTCCCCTTCAAAAGTGCACAGCTGCTATACGAATACTTGCGTACGGGCTTGCGGCAGACGATGTTGACGAGTATGTGCGAATTAGTGAAAGCACAGCTCGAATAGCGTTAATGAAATTCAAGAAGGGGGTTATCAACCAATTTGGTGCCGAGTACTTGAGACGGCCAACTCCAGATGATTTGGCTAGACTACTTGCGTACGGTGAAGAACGTGGATTTCCAGGAATGATCGGCAGCATAGATTGTATGCATTGGGAATGGAAAAATTGTCCGCCGGCATGGAAAGGACAATATCAAGGGAGAGCTGGTGTTGCTACATTAGTTCTTGAAGCTGTGGCTGATCGTGACTTATAAATATGGCATTCTTTCTTTGGGATACCAGGTTTGTGCAATGACCTTAATGTTCTTCACCGATCTCCTGTGTTTAGGGATGTTTTAGAAGGTCGAGCACCACCCGTGCAGTTTACGGTGAATGGTAACCAATACGATAAGGGTTATTATCTTACTGATGGCATATATCCGAATTAGGCAACATTCATTCAATCAGTTACATGTCCTCAAACTCGCAAGGACAAGTTATTTACTCAACACCAAGAAGGAGCACGAAAAGATGTTGAAAGAGCATTTGGGGTGCTGCAATCTCGCTTTGCGATAGTTCATAAACCATCCCTCGCATGGGATGAGGAAATTCTTAATGATATCATGATGTCTTGCATTATCATGCATAACATGATTGTGGAAGATGAACGGGATACATATGCACACTACGCAGATACTACTGAGTTCACTTCAAACACAAGTAATGATGGCGACGAATTTGAATATTATAATGATCGGATCGTAGATATCAACCGTGACATGGCGAATAGAGATGCAATTGAAGATCAACATGTGCATCAATCCTTGAAACGTGATTTGGTTGCCAATATATGGCAGAAGTTTGGCCGTAATGCTAATTAAGAGCATTTCATTATGTATTTTATGTAGTTCGTTCCTAATTAAGTTTATAATTCGTTCTTGTATTTCATTATGTGTCTCGAAATTAAAAATATATTAAAAATGCTTAATTGTGTCTCATAATATAATTATTAGCTCGCTAATTACTGAGCATATATTAAAAACGCTAATTGCGTATGCTACGTATTAATAGTAGCTAATTATGTTGATAACTTAATTATTAAAATGATAACTATAATATTAAAATTATTAATTACATTAATTAATAATATAATAGCAATTAATAATGAATATTTCATGTCATTAAAAATTAAATAATAAAAATATTGTGTAATGGTGGTTGGGTGATGAGAGAGAAAAAGTAGTTGGGTGGGGTCAAAAAGTAAGAGAGAGAGGAAAAAGTAGTTGGGATGATTTTTTTTTTGTTCACCATTAAGAAGAAAGTGGGAAAAAATTGTGGAATGTAATTTTTTAGAGAGAGAAAGTTAGAAAGAGAGTTGGATGATTTTTTTTCATTCACCATTAATGGTGCTCTTAACTACTTAAAATTGGGACCTATAGAGCAAACAATATTTGGCGTCAGACATCTGAGGTTCTCGACGTTCGATATCGACGAGACTATGAGGAGTTATGGGGCTCAGTTGCGTCGAATTAATTCACCACATTCTCTGTATTCAACTAATTGTTTCCCATTTTTGTTCAATTTCCGCGTTGATGTCTTTTATTTGGAGTAGAAAATTCTGGATTACGCAATTCCAGTGTAATTTGATGAAAGAAAAACCCTAGATTTTCTGCATTAGTTGAGAATTTCGCCGGAAATTTGCCAGTTCCTGCTGATTCAAAATAGGTATTTGAATTTGTTTTTTTTTTTCTCTCTCCTTCCCTAATTTTCGCTGTTGATGCTTTGATTTACTTTGAATACTTGTTATTTATATGCTGTATATGTTAATTCTATCTTTGTTATTTTCTTAATTTGTAGCAGTTATACTTGCTGATCGTCTTCTGCATTTGCAATTTTATGCTAAAGTACGTCATTACTTCGATTGATATTCATCGCAATTCTCAATGTCTCGATTTATTTATCTGTGTCTCTGTTATTAGATTTGATTTTGATGTCGAAAACTTCTCATCTGACTTATTACAGTTAATAATTTGGATTTGTTTAGTTAATTACAAAAGTGAATAACTAAAGGTTATATTGTTTGTTAATTTGCTTGTGGTTTACAATGAAATCGAAATATTCTGCAGAATGAAAAATCTTCAGCCAGAAAATGATATTCCGATTAGAGATGGTGACATGACAGGAGTACATGAGAAGATTAGTGGTAACGGAAAATTAGATACTTTCTCCGTTTTAAATTACTCGCTACACTTTGAAAATTCCACTTTTCATCTATGAGGTTTGACCATGCATTATTTACTATTAGACAAAAAAAAATGTTATAATATAATATGTTGTTGGATTCGTCTCAATGTATATTTTCATAAAATCAAATTTTTATACTTTACTCTAATACACAATTAAAGATATTAATAATTCAAAGTAGTGCATCGACAAGCATGAAAGTTAAAGAGTAGCAAGTAAAAAGAAACGGAGGAAGTAATTGTTTAATACTTCCTCCGTTTTTAAATACTTACACTGTTAAAATGTGCATATGGACCAAGGAGAGGAGACAAGAGAGAGATAAAAAAAAGAACGGAGAGAGAAAGAGATAATATATTGCCAAAAATATAAACGTTGCACGTAATAAAGAACTTTCTAAAATGGGGAAAGTTGCAAGTATTAAAAATATGGAGGAAGTATATTGGACTTTTTCGTAGATGATGGGATAGTTGCTAATAGTTGGCCGAGCAATTTGATCTTTTTGCATTTAGAGATTGGTTAAGAAGAGAATCTTTGTTGAAAAGTGATTTGCCCATTACCCTTTGTTTACTTTGTAAATGATGGAATTGAATTTTGCCGGAAATATTACTCCCAATGTTGAAGAACATTTTCTTTTCTAATGGATGGAATGCTGTATTGTTCTCCTTAATGGTTACCTGCTTTTTTATCTTTCCTCTCTGATATTCTTGTGCGTGATGGTGTTTTTGATGGAAAACCATTCTTCATTGAATATGCTTTACGTTCAATGAAACCAAGTTCTAGTTCTTTTCCTTTTATTTTTAGACGGCTCAGTATGAGTTGTATTGCTTCTTTTGCTAACTTTAAATTGTTTGCTCATTAGTCATCAGGTGAGTACAGATGTTAGAAATAGATACGGAGATGCGTTAGTGCTGTTCATTATTCATTCTTTAGATTCCTAATCGTCAAATAGTTCTCCTTTTATCACTATCAGAATGATTTATATTGTGAATTGAATTCTACAACTTGTACTCCAAAATTCCATGTTATGCTTGTCATGATTCCCACTTTCTTTATTGGTTAAGAGTGATGATTTTTTTTTGTAGTTTGATCAGTGCTTATTTTGTATGTAAGCTGTCTGTTGTTTGTTTTATCTGGGGGCAGAGGATCCCGGGTTTCTAAACTTAGATAAAATCATCTATCTTTTTTAATCAAACATGAGAAATATAATATTATTTGTCAGTTTTTTTTTTTTATTTGAAGGATAATTGATTCTGGCCCTAAATTGGATGCTTCTAAGCTGCAGTAATTACTTTCAGATGCTAGGCTCAACTGTTCAATGGTGCTTGTATTAAATTATTTTTACGGCTGGTATGCTTCTTGTTGTACTTCATTTAATCAACAGAACCAATAGTAGTACATCATTTGAAATACCTGAAAAGGAAGTGTGTGCATGTCTGGAAGCTTCAAATTCCACCGAATCTCCAAATTTTCCTATGGCTAATTTGTCATAACAGTCTCGGTGTTCGCCAAATTCTAGCCAAACGACAAATCATCCCTTTTAATTATTGCAGCTTCTGCAGGCTAGCAGAAGAGTCTCTAGACCACCTTTTTGTTTCGTGTCAATGTCTTAAACCCCTTTGGGAGTTACAAGAGCTAAGAGATTGGTTACCTCAAACTCTAAATGTCAATCCCTTGCTAACCACTCTCTCCACCATTCGGCAGAATAAGACTCAAATCGTAAAATTCATTTTCATTATTTGGAGCATTTGGAAAGAATGGACCCTAAGGGAAACAGTTGACAATTGTTTCTCCACTGGGTCCCCGTTTTCACCTTCCACCACCTCCCATCATCACACCAACTCCATCCTCGTCGCCTGGGAGCCTCCCCCTCCACAATATTTCAAACTCAACTTCGACGGTCTTTTTTAATCAAACATGAGAAATATGATATTATTTGTCAGTTTTTTTTTTTTATTTGAAGGATAATTGATTCTGGCCCTAAATTGGATGCTTCTAAGCTGCAGTAATTACTTTCAGATGCTAGGCTCAACTGTTCAATGGTGCTTGTATTAAATTATTTTTACGGCTGGTATGCTTCTTGTTGTACTTCATTTAATCAACAGAACCAATAGTAGTACATCATTTGAAATACCTGAAAAGGAAGTGTGTGCATGCCTGGAAGCTTCAAATTCCACCGAAACTCCAAATTTTCCTATGGCTAATTTGTCATAACAGTCTCGGCGTTCGCCAAATTCTAGCCAAACGACAAATCATCCCTTTTAATTATTGCAGCTTCGCGCAGCTAGCGAAAGAGTCTCTAGACCACCTTTTTGTTTCGTGTCAATGTCTTAAACCCCTTTGGGAGTTACAAGAGCTAAGAGATTGGTTACCTCAAACTCTAAATGTCAATCCCTTGCTAACCACTCTCTCCACCATTCGGCAGAATAAGACTCAAATCGTAAAATTCATTTTCATTATTTGGAGCATTTGGAAAGAATGGACCCTAAGGGAAACAGTTGACAACTGTTTCTCCACTGGGTCCCCGTTTTCACCTTCCACCACCTCCCATCATCACACCAACTCCATCCTCGTCGCCTGGGAGCCTCCCCCTCCACAATATTTCAAACTCAACTTCGACGGTTCGGTTAGTGGCAACTCAGCAGCAGCAGGCATTATTATCCGGGATTCCGCTGGAGACCTCCTCACAGCTTCAGCAATTAATCTCGACACCTCCTCGGTCTTCATTGCCGAAGCTACAGCTCTTCATCAGGGTATTCTCCTAGCCCTCCAAAATCATATTCAACACATCTTCATCGAAGGCGACAATCTTATGGTCATCAATGCAGTCAAAGGCATTTGCCCCCCCCCCTTGGTAGATCTCCAACATCATTCGAGACATCCACTCCCTTCTCAATGATTTTCAGCCATGGGATATTCGTCATGTCTTCCGGGAAGCAAACAAGGCAGCGGATTGGATAGCTAATGTTGGTCATTTAGTAGATAATCATTTCTCTATAGTAGATTGTACTTCTTCCGCTCTCCATAATATCCTTGTAACTGATAAGGTAGGAGTTCCCCTCGTGCGGAGGGTCTCCTAACCTTTTTTCTTCTTACTTTATTAAAAAAAATAAAAAAAAATGTGTGAAGTACGATCATTTTGTGAAGTTTTTTATCTTCTATAATCATGGGTTTAGGATGTACCAACTATAAGTCTTTTTAAGGCTTGAATCTTGATCTCATCCAACCCTTGCTGATAATCTTGGTGGGAGGCTGTATAAAAGCGTAATTTATCGTAATTTACTGCATGACTACCTAAGAATTGTTATTCGTTGCAGCTATAGGAATGGCTTGCTTCTTGCTATTCAATGATGACGTCAGAGCAAGAATTAATGATGAACTTTAGTTCATAATGTATGATTTATATATTTCTTGAAAATGATCTTGATTGCTACTTAAATTTCTCTATATGTGGAATATGATCTTGTTTCGTCCTCCTGCTCCTGTTTAAGCAAAGGAGTCAATGTTCTGTGGGATATTTCTTGGTGTCCAAATGGATCAATCTAGTATGTTATCACAATGTTCCTGTTTAAGCAAAGGAGTCAATGTTCTGTGGGATATTTCTTGGTGTCCAAATGGATCAATCTAGTATGTTATCACAATGTTGAATGATGGCAGTTTTTTGCTAACTATCTGCTGACTGCTGCCCCAAATGTGATTGCATGTTCAGCAAGTTGTATAGGTGCTATCATCATTACATAAATGATAAGATGAGAATGGATATGGGAACACAATTTGCGACCTAGTTTTTTAAAAATTGCCCAGAAGTACACCACTTGACTGTACAAATTCGGCTTATTCAGATCACAGTTTCTGGGGGGTGGGTAGTGATAGGTAAAGATGGGTGCTATATTAGGAAATTCTTAAAGATTGTGGGTTTTTAGTTCTTTTTCTGCATCATTGACTCTATTGTAGCAAATTAAAGGTTATGCGGGTTCTGCGTGATCTGAATTTTCTGATGCAACAATGCTACAAGGTAGCTAATAAGCTAATAGTAATACTTAAAACTATCAAAAGGGCCATTACATGTATTCTACAAGCTTGATAGTGCTATATCTCGAACTATGTTCTGAAATAATAAAAAATTATAACCTCATCTTGCTTCTTAGCTAATGTAACCTACATCCTCCATCTTGATCATGATAGCTTTAATTTGCCTTTGTTTTTGTGGAACTGGTGACAAAATGTTCAACATATTAATTTATACTATATGCGGAATAATGTAGCATGGTAAAGTGATGACGCAGCTGCAATTACATCATTCATGTGGTTCTTAACAGCCTATTGAGTCACTCTTACAAATTAGCTGTCATTTTTATTGATTAAATCTTGAATTTTAAGTATACTTTTGTTGTTATGTAATATATTCTTGGCTGGAACTTGGAAGCACTTTGAGTTTACCTTTCCCGAGTTCTAACGCTCTTTTTCTGGATATCAGAGTGTTATTGTGATAGGCATACTGCTTCGAGACTATTTCAGTAATCGTCTCAACTGGACTCTCAAGCGCTATTGCTCAGCTAATATTATCAAATTTTACCTCTTCTCAACCACCAAAGCGTAAGTAATGACAAGGTAATTGCACAATTGGTTTATAGTCCATTACTCTATTATTTACATCAATTATGTTTATTATCTCTTTCAAAAAGAAAATTATGCTACAGTTATGGCGCATAAAGTTAAGTGTTTATGCTATTATTGGCCTAGTTCTGGTTTCGTATTCGTGGTATCGGAAGATTTGTTACTTCAGTTGTTTTTCATTCATGTCTGTTTCCTTCTAGTGCTGTTTTGTATTCTCTGTAGCCGCAGTTGCTTTGAAAAACTATAAAACCAGAGTTTTCCTGATGTATATGTTGGAGATTGGTGATTTTTATGTTCCTAATGTTAATTACTGATGACATGATTTGGCTTGCTAAGGTTACTCTGGATGGAAAAACAATGGAGCGTGATTTGAATTATCGAAGACAAGGAACTGATTCCAATTTTATATATTTTGGCAATTGTGTATAACATCACAAATTCACAAGTCATGTTGCAGATGTGATGTGTTAACATCTTAATAAATACTAATTGGTAGAACATGAGTGAGTGCATGGCAGTATGGCCCCAAAACGTGTCCGTGCTATATCGTCTTGATGAGGCTCTAACCAGAATTCTGTTACTCAGACCATAAGAGAACTTTGAGGCCCCTTAAACAGGGATGCTTGTCTAGGCCATTACTCAGTAAGTTGTTGGATTAGATTTTATGGTCCATTACTGTTGAATATTTTGTCGTTCTTTTTTGTTTGTGATTTTATCCGTTATGTAGAGTCGAGATTTATTCTCACGGCCCGTTTGGTAGTTGGTTATAAATTGTGGTAATGAGAATGAATTCGTATGTAAATTTGTGAAGAAAATCATTGTTCATTCCCATGGTAATGCTAATTTATCTTAAAGTGTCTATTTTTCTTCTTAAATTTTCATTCCCATTCAATACCACCTTTTAGGTGGTAATGAGTGGTAATGAAAATTGCTTCTCCTTGGAGTAAAAAACACAAGCTTTGGGGTGAGATTGCTTCCCCATTGAGAAAAAAACACAAACTTGAGGGTTGAAATTGCCTCCCCGTGGATTTTAAGGGTGCTTCCTTGTAACATTACATTTAAAATTCATTCCCATTACCACCATTTATTAAAAACTACCAAACGGGCCGTTAGGGTTTGCGTTTGGTTCAATTGAAGGTGGATCAACTTTTTATTTTGCGGGTCAAATTTGATATTTTTATCTGTTGTTGTTGATCAGGCGTTTTTTTGCTTTGTTGATTCGAGTACTAAGATCGTGGAATATCACATTTTTGCACGGTTTTTTAAAGTGAAAGTAGTTGTTGAGACAAAAATAATGTATTGTCTAAGGTTGATATTTTCGTACCAAGCATATTTGGTGGTTGGATAATCACTTACAAAGTGAAAGGTTGTGGCCGTGAGACTTTACTTTTTTTCTTCATATTATGAATAACAAAAGACTATGAAGTGCCCTTTGGGGTGGAACAATGTTGGGAGAATTCCCTAGAGATGTAGCTCCGTATGTATTAATGGACACTTTGTCCCTGAATTAATGACTTCTCTTTTCCCCTCAAAAAAATAAAATAAAATAAAAGACTATGAAGTGAAATGCCATGTTACTTATGAGGCTATGACAGCACCATGTTAGCATTTGAGAGAAAGGGTGACATGTTTGCCATTTTTGTAATATACTCTCTCCGTTTTAAAATAGATGTTTTATCTTGATTTTCATATTTGCCAATTCACAACTTTGACTATTAATATCTTTAATTATTTATCATAAAAAAGTTCATAAAAATTTATATTTTAAGAATAATGTTTTTTTTGTTTTTACAATGGGCAAAGAAACAAACCAAGTAATAGGAGTGCTGAATTGTGAACAAGTCCAAGCACAAATTTGTGCTAAGTCATGAGCCTGTTGGACTTGTTGGCGATTCACTTTTAACAAAAAACACCAATCAAAAGAGTGAGCCATCATGTTGATATGTTTAGCTGGAGCCGAAGTAAGAGCCTGCAAAGAAGTGATTAGATTAGCACAATATGTAATGAAGGTGACCTCAAATGTTGAGTAGATGCCCAATGTAAAGCTTTTAGAAAAGCTTGGGCTTCCACATGTAGAGCCGAGATGGCCAGTCCATAACCGCCTCCACCTTGCATTCTTCCTTGTAGGTTGTCAGAATGGTTGTGTAAAAGCCAGGCGAAACCCGTAACTTTAGTAGTTTTATGCCATGCTGCATCTAGTTGAATTTTGTTTTGATGGAACCCGGTATGAGATCGTCCCAAATGAATCCCTAGAAAACCTGGAGGGGCAAGCATATTTTCTTCTGGCGGATGTAGGTAGCAGAGATTGTTAAAAATAAGAAGCACCATCATCTGAGCATCCATTGCCTCAAGGTCAACTATTTGTTGAGTAACACGACCCGCATTAGGGGCAACGTTGCGAAAGACTCTCATTCCTATGTAGCCAGATACTCCAAATAGTCCAGATTAATTTTTTTATTTTGAAACTCAATAATCCATCCTCGCTATAAAAAAGCAGGATATGTTTGATAATCCATTCCGAACAGGACGGGAGATCACGTTGATGCTGTATAGAAAACGGAAAAGGTTGCCAAGTAGCCTGAGCTATATGACATGTTTGGAAAATATGTTGAGAAGTTTCCAACTCCTGGTGACAAATATTTTAAAAATATTGTTGAGACATATTTAACATTTTGTATCTAACATTGGTTTTTATACATCTATAAAAATATATGTTTCAAATAGAGTAGATGAAATAGTGCAAAAGTCAAAAATGAAAATCTATTTAAAAACAAGGGAAGTATGTAGATTAAGTTTGTTATCGCGTGCTTAGTACTCCCTCCATCCCATAATATAGTTCCCATTTCCATTTTGGGTGTCCCAAAATATAGTTCTCATTTCCATATTTAGTTCTACATATTTCCGTAATTTGTCTAGAAAAACCGTGTCCCATCATTTATTTGCTTCTTGAATTTTGTTTTTTGCTTTGTTTATTCAACCCAAGTGTTACAATTAATGCTCTTTCACCAATTATTCTCCATTCTCTCTCCTAAAATCATCTTTTCTCATACAACATTTATTTAAATAAACAAAAAATCTTTACTATCCCTCTTAGATTCTACTTGCATAAATTACCGTGAAAAAAGGGAAATGGGAATTATATTATGGGACGGAGGGAGTATATGTTCTAATGGCTAAAAGTATTACTCTCATCCTCAATTAATGGTGTTCTTTGATTTGGGTACCTATATTAAGAATAGTTAATAAGATAGTGTAGGATTTTGGGTGATAGAGTAAAAATAAGAGGGTGAGAATGATGTAGTGGAAGAAATCACATCTCATAAGCTGAGCGGGTAGGATGAAGTGAGTTCTTTACTGGAGTTAATAAGAAAATTATTTATGGATTGACAAAATAATAATGTAGGATTATTTTTAAGAATGATGGGACTAACTTTTATCTTTTTAATCTAATACTCAGCGTTGATCCTTGATTCTCCCATGCACTATTTAGGATCCGTTTAATTTAACTTATTTTGTCTTATCTTTTCTTATCTTATCTTATCTGAACTTATATTTAAATTTATTGTATTGTCTAACATCTTATCTTATCTTATTTTTTCTGAAATAAGTTAAAATAAATTAAACAAATAGAACCTTAATGTGTTTTTTATTGATAGTTTAAGTATTGATAGTCACAACTCACATGGGTTTAAATCTTCATAGCTTTTTTTTTTTGTGGCAATGGGTAAAAAGGACAAAACAACAAAAACAAGTTAACCCATGAATACAAAGAGTGACAACCCATCATTGCATGGTTTGACACTTTAAACTTACTACAAACTTTACCAAACACCACATTATTAGTAAAAAGTTTCTTAAGGGGGGGGGAACACATCAAAGGGGATAGAACCCTTTGGATTGCACTTGCACCCAACACGGTAAGTCAAGGTGAACCTTCACATTGGCGGCAACTAAACCTTGGCTTCCCTGATGATGATGGGCTTAGAGGATCTCAAACTGTTTTAGGCAATGACTTACTCTTATGGCACCAGGCAATTCTTAGCGCTCTCATCCTAGTTTCCTTTGCTGCGTTCCTTTTTGCTGATGATTCATGACGCTTCCGCTTTGAACCTGCAATTGGATATCTGCATAACCTGCTGTGTGCTGCATCACTTCAGCGGTGGCAATTTCTTTCGGCTTGTCTACATGTTCCTGCTTATAACCTGAATGATTCATGGAGGGCGGCTCCTTGGTGACATTCTCCACTAAAGTCACCGCATAAGAGACCTCTACTTCCCTCAAATCTTGATAGAGTTTTTAGGATTTAAGGCACGATTGACATCGATAGTAAATGAGAATAGTTGATCTTTACCGATGTACAAGTGATTGACAAGTGGCAAAGTTAATGCATGAGTCGAGGTGTCGTGTGGCATTACTTGTGTGCCAACACTTTTTAATAAAACGCTACTTGTTGCCCTAGTTAAATGGATGCCCACAATTATTGCATGTAATTTGAGATTAGATTATTTAAATTGAGTAAGATATAAAATTTTGTATTATATATAAATATATATTATTTAAACGTGTAGAAAACTATTTCAGGCTATTACATGTCCTCTCATTGTATACGTTGACATGACCATTTATGTATAATATCGTTATTCTACCACCAAGTTACATTATCTTTATAGTAATTAAAATCCAAATCCAACTAATAAATGTTTTTGTCTTAATAAAATTTGAAAAAAAAATAGCTATAAACACTCCCCAAGACCTTGTCGTTTCGGAACTAAACTGAAACAACTAAATTGAACTGAACGGAACTAATACTGCGAGAGAAAACTAGCTGAATTGAACAGAAATTGTGCCCATAAGAACATGGTAAAGCAGAACAAAAAGGCAAAGTTAAGGCCGAGACAGATGGGGTATCGCTCATATCCAAAAGCTAATTTTGGCATTAAATTAGGGGCATGTAGTTTAAGAGTACAATTTTGATAAAGTATCATTTAAGATATACTAACTTGAATAAAGAATTAGCACAAAAGCGGTCAACCAACAACTAGTAATCTAATCTTTAAAGTAGTTTACTTAATTATTCTAAAATTGAAACAAATTCTTTGGTTTTACAAAATTATTTGACCTGTGAATTGTTCGTGAAAGTTGATATTTTGCCATTTAGTTTCTTTAACAAATTAATAGAAAATGTACAAGTGTGGAGAATGATTGTGTTAATCTCATTAGGTTAACCATGGCATTCAATATATAAAGGGTTTATAATACAGACCTAAGACTATGAAAAGTCCCTTCTATCCTTTTACATACAATATTTGGTTTTTTCACCAGGTACCCCTGAGGTTTCACGAAATGCACCAGGTACCCTCGTTGTTTGAAAAATGCACCAAATGCCCCTAAGGTTTGCATTAAATGCACCAAATGCCATTAATGACTAACAGTGTTAAGTTTCCGTTAGTCATTAGGGTTAATTAACCCCTCAATTCCCTCTAACCCTAATTAAACCCTAATTAGCCCTAAACCCTAACTTCTAACCCTACCCTAACACTAACCCCCACCCATCCAGTCACCCACCCACCCAAACTACCCCACTACAAAGACCCCCGCCCTCCCCCCCACCCAACCAACCAGTCACCCACCCACCCAAACTACCCCACCACGGCCCCCTCCGCCCTCCCCGTAGCCACCCTCCCCCCCCACCCCGCAGCCCCCCGCCCACCGACGCAACCCCCCCCCCCACCCTCGCAGAACCCCCCTATTTGCCCTCCCCCCCACCCCCGGCCCCCCCTTGCCCACCCACGCAGCCCCCCCCCCCACCCTCGCAGAACCCCCCTATTTGCCCTCCCTCACCCCCGCAGCCCCCTTGCCCACCCACGCAGCCCCCCCTTCCCCCACCCTCGCAGAACCCCTCTTTTGCCCTCCCCCGCAAAGACCGACGCCAACGAAATCCACTATTACAACCATTGATCCAACCTAGATCCACCGTGAAACCCAAATCAATTTCCAATATCTCACTCACCCACCAACACTAGCACCATCACCAAATAACCCCAAATCAACCATAAAAAAAAATGAGGTCGTGAAGGAGATCAAAAAGAGAGAGAAGTGTGGTGTGTGATTGAGGTTCCCAAAATGATGGTGAGAGATTGAGGACAGAGAAAAAAGGGTGGTGGGTCGGTGAAGGAGATCGAGGATAGAGAAAGAAGGGTGGTGACTCTGCCCACTCTGGTGAGAGAAAAAGATCGGCGAATTCAAGGGTGGTGGTGAAGGAGGTCACGAAGGAGATTGCGGTGGTGGCGGCGGTGTTGGTCGACTTCAGCGAAATCTGGTCTTGGGGGTTGGTTTTGATCTTCGGTGGGTAAGGTGGTCTTCGGTGTGACTGGAGTTTGTCGTCGACATCTGGGTATGGTGGTCTTCGGTGGTATGGTGGTGTTTGACTTCGTGGTGGTACGATGGCAGTGGTAGAAGTATTGGTGGTTGGTGGTGGGTGTTAGAGAGAGGTGGTGTTAGTGAGAGATATGGAAGGGATGGGATTTCAAGGGGTGGCAGGGGATAGGATGGAGGGGAAGGGGAGGAGAAGAGAGGAGGGAGGAGAGAGAAAGAGAAGGAAGAAGACAACTTAGGGCAATTGTGTAAATAAGCACTAACGGCAGTCTAACGCCGTTCATCATTAATGGCATTTGGTGCAATTCAGTCAAACCTTAGGGGCATTTGGTGCATTTTTCAAACAACGAGGGTACCTGGTGCATTTCGTGAAACCTCAGGGGTACCTGGTGAAAAAACCCCCTCAATATTTACAGGGTAAACAACGGATAGATTGGAACGATATTTAGTAAACAATTCAGTAGAAAGGCCTTTAGTAAAAATATCGGCAACCTGAGACTGAATAGGAACATGTCGAACAATAAGTCCTCCCTTGGCAACCATTTCACGAACAAAATGGCAATCCACATCAATATGTTTGCTTCGATCATGATGAACTGGATTAGCAGAGAGATCAGTAGCAGAGACATTATCACAATACAATATCATAGGTCGTCGAAGAAAATAGCTAAGATCAGCAAGAAGTTGCAGCAGTGTATGCAACTGCCCTATATTCAGCTTCAGTGGAGGATTTAGAAACAGTAGGTTGTTTTTTCGAGCGCCAGGAAATCAAGTTCATTCCAAGAAAAACAACATAACCAGTAGTAGATAGACGAGTGTCAGGACAACCCGTGCAATATGCGTCAGAGTAGGCAATAACAACAGTAAGAGAATCGCTGATATGTAATAGAAGACCAAACTCCAAAGTGCCCAACAGATATCTGAAAATTCTTTTCACAGTATGAAGATGAGTAGTACGAGGAGCATGCATAAACTGAGACACCATACTAACAGCATAAGCAATATCGGGATGAGTCATAGTTAAGTATTGCAATGCACCAACCATACTATGATAATATGTGGGATCAGCAAAAGTTCTCCGTCTAACTCTAGAGAAACAGGTATGCGAACTGGTTTAACAGTATGAAGATGAAACTTACGGAGTAAATCAGAGGCATACTTATTTTGAGACAAAAATAAACCAGATGGAGTACGCACAACCTGAACACCTAAGAAATATTGAAGATCCCCTAAATCCTTCATAGAATACTGAGAAGAAAGAACAGAGATGAATTTTTTAACAAGTACATTACTACTACCAGTGAGAACAATGTCATCAACATATAAGAGGAGAATAATGAGATGACCACAAAATTTGAGAGTGAACATGGAAGTGTCACAACTGCTGCACTTGAAACCAATAGATAAGAGAAAATTGCTGAAACGAGAGAACCAAGCTCGAGGAGCTTGTTTCAAAACATAAATGGACTTACGAAGATGACAAATATGTGTTGGGTTAGATGGATGAACAAAACCCGGAGGTTGACGCATATAAACTTCTTCATGAAGAAAACCATGAAGAAAAGAATTTTTGACATCAAGTTGACGAATAGTCCATTTGAAAGAAACAACAATAGTAAGAACTAAGCGAACATTAGTAGGCTTAACAACAGGACTTAAGGTTTTAAAGTAATTAATATTTGCCTGCTGTTGATTTTCGAAAACAACAAGTCTGATTTTGAACCGCTCCACATAATCATCAGAATTGTATTTAATTCTATAAACCCTCTTACAACCAAGTAAGTTATTATCATAGTTGCGAGGTACCAACTCCCATGTATTATTTTTAATCAAAGTAGCCTGATATTCATCAAGCATAGTTTGAAGCCAGCGTGAGTCTTTAGACGCTTGTTTGTAGTTAGTGGGTTCAGACTCAATAATATCAGTTTTTTAAGTTCATTAAGACACGTGGCTTTGACACACCATCTTTTAAATGAGTGAAGTGGAGGGGGGAAACATGGGAAGAGATAGGCCCAACAGAAATTTCGGGTGATCCATTGGGCGTGGCAGCAGGCACACAAGGGGAGTGGGGCGAGCCAAGGGGCTGAGATGGCCCAAAATTAGAAGCAACCCGCGCGTGGACCGAGGTGTTGGACGCTGGAGGCCCATCAGTTGGCTCAGCAGACATAGAAGAAGTGAGGGTAACCCAGTGTGCGCTGGGGACCCATTGGGCCAAGCAGTTGGCTCGGTTGGAGGGGAAAGAAACCCATGGGGCGCTGGGGACCATTAGGCGAAGCAGCAGCCACGGAAGGGTTAGTGGTAGATCCAGCGACCAAGGGGAGATCATTGGTTTGAGCAGTCCGCAAGGGAGAGTTAGACAAAACACGCAGAATAACATCTTAGGACGGGAGAAGAGTGACTGTAGGAGACACACACGTAACATTAGTGGGACACCAATCAACAGTCAAAACCGAAGGAGATGTATAAGGTATGGAAGCATTGGAACCAACTAGAGTACGATAAGAGAAATTATGTTCATGAAAAAGAACATGACGACGGATAAATACTTTGTTGGTAACAGGATCGAGACATCGATAACCTTTGTAATCCATAACATATCCAATAAAAAACCAACACTTAGATTGAGGTTGAAGTTTATTGATTTTGGAATCTATAAGTAACGGAAAACACTCACATCCAAACGTTTTCAAAAAATGATAGGAAGGAGAACGATGAAATAATTTTTCAAAGGGAGAGACACCCCCTAAAACAGAGCTCGGAAGCCGATTGATAGTATATGTGGCAGTGTATGAAGCACCAACCCAAAATTCAGCAGGAAAATCAGAATGAATTATCATAGTACGAGCCATTTCAATAATGTGACAGGCTGACGACGTTTGCTTTCCACAACACCATTTTGAGCTTGAGTGTGGGGACAAGACTTTTAAAAAATTATACCATGGTCATGAAAATGTTGTAGAAGAGGGGAATTATCAAATTCCCGACCTCCATCACTTTGGAAAATTTTAATCTTACAATTAAATAAAATTTCCACCATCTTTTGAAACACAAGAAATTGAGAATAAGCTTCCGATTTTCGACGTAAAGGATAAATCCATGAATATCGCGAGAAATCATCAACAAAAACAACATAATATCGATATAATTGATTTGACAGAACAGGAGATTGCCAAAGATCACTGTGAATTTTATACAAAGGATATGGAGAAACATGTTCAACTGGTTCAAAAGGTAATCTATGAATATTTCCTAACTTACAACCAACACAATCATCATGAAAATTAGAAGTACATATGATAGTCTTATTTGAACATAAAGAACCTAAAACTCTAGACGAAGTATGACCAAGACGAGCATGCCAAATATCGCCAGACTCCTTAGTAGCTAGCAAAGCTGGAATAGAAGACTCAGTGGTGATAATAGTGGGTTGAAGTGGGTAGACACCTTGCTTACTGGATCCCCGAAGCAGAACCTCCCCCATTGTCTTGTCCTTAACAGAGACAAAGTTTTTATCAAAGCACACAACACAATCATTTTCTTGACACAACTTGTTAACTGATAATAAATTATGTTTCAGATTAGGCACATGACAAACAGAAGACAAGGTAAGAGGACGACTTGCAGTTTTTAATGTCAACTTACCAACACTTTTAATTGGGAGAGAGGTACCATTACCAACTACAACAGAACTTGACCCAGAGTAAGGAAGAATAGCAGAAAGCTTACCATCCTGAGGAGTCATGTGAGATGCAGCTCCCGAATCCGGGTACGAAACTGAGTCATTTGCTTCACCACCAATAGACAGTACAGCTAAGGCTCGAGTGACACTATCCGAGGAAGAGGGAACAAAGCTAGAATTGAATCTTTGAGGACAATAAGCAGCTTAATGACCTGGAAACCAGCAAAGACCACAAGTATCGGAAGTAGGGGTAGAGTTTAAATTGCCACTTTGCGAAGTATTTCCTGCTAAGGACAGACCATTAGTAATAGAATCAATGCAAGGCATACTAGAAAATGACAAGTTAGAATATTTACTCATACCATTCCGACGTCCCCGATTCGCATTATTGTTGTTGTTATTACCAGAACCACGAGCATTGTTGTTACCACCATTGCCACGATTATTATGGTTGCAGCCACCATTGTTACCACCTTTGTTTTTATTGTTCTTGCCTTTGTTGCGTCCACAAGAATTGTTCTTATTAGAGGAAGAACTAGAACCAGATGATTGAACCGCGACCAAAGCATGATGAGAGGAAGAATCCAACCCCTCCTTAAAACTCTTCATACGTTGCTCATGAAGCAAGAGTTTGGGTCGCAAGTCATCAAAACTCAAAGCAAAGGGATAATGCAACAAAGTAGTGACAAGATGATCATTGTCCGAATCACGATCCAAACCAAATAATGTAAACTATACCAAATCCTGAGTAGAGACAGGACACTGAATGGCTGCTAAAGAGTCAGCAATGACCTTTATTTCACGCAAATAACCATCCATAGATTGTGATTCACTCTTTTTAATACTTCCTCCGTTTCTTTTTACATGTTACACTTTTGAAAAGTACGGTTACCTAGATAAAAATTTAATTGGGATTAAGTAAAAGTAAAGATAGGGATTAAAGGGAGTAGGGACCACCCCTCCCCCCACCCACCTTAGCAGCCTCACCCTTTCCTTCTACAACACTCTTGTCCAACACTCACTCATCTTCAACCTCCTCCCCAAAATCTTCCCCAATTTACAAACGCTAACCCTAGAATTTCTGAATCCAAAAACTTCTCTCGATGTTCTTCGCACTCATCGCTGTTCTCTCGTTGTTCTTCGCACTCATGGCCATATCACTTCTCTCATTGTTCTTCGCACTCATCGCAAACTATGGTTAGCAAGGAAGCTCATGTCTGCGGCTCAAGCTGCCATGGAACATGTTTACAGTGCTGAATATGTTTCTCTTCAGGGTAGGAAGAGCAATTCGAAGGGGAGGGACTGCGGCGGTGGAAGGGGAGGGACAGGGAAAATAGACGGGGAGGGGGTGGGTGAGGGGCTGCAGCGGTGGAGTAGAGGGGATAGGGATAGGGTGGGGGTTGGGCTAGGGTGGAGGGGAGAGGGAAGGGGTGGGGCTGCTAAGGTGGGTGGGGGAGGGGTGGGGGAAGAGAGTGATGGTTTAATTCATTGAGATTAGTGTATAATGAGGTTAAATTAGGTAGGTTTAATTTTGATTAATTGTTATAAGTAAGGGTAAATTGATAATTTTGCAGCATAAAACTTTCCATTTTGGGGAAGAAAAAAAAGTGTAACATGTATTTTGAAACATTCCATTTTAGGAAAGTGTAACATGTAAAAAGAAATGGAGGAAGTATGTGAAAGACGACCTTTCAATTCCATAGAACGGGCCATGCTAGAATGCATGAAACGAGTTTGCAAGTGATTCCATATTTCCACAAAAGTATGTAAATCATGAACATCAACAAATACATCACGAGATAACGTGGCAAAAATCCAAGATTTAATTTGTTGATCAACACGTAAATATTCATAAAATTGTGGATTAGGAACCGAAATACCACGTTCATCAATAGTATAAGAAGGGGGAGTAGAAACAATGCCTTCAACCATACCAAGTAATTGATATGAAGGAAGCAAACACGTAACCTGAGTTTTCCACAACAAATAATCTTCAGGCGAAGAAAGAGTGATAGTTACCAAATTATTAAGATTCGGCGTGGAGATTTGCGGTAAAGCAAACACGGGCTGCTAAATGAAGGAGGAGTTCGGCAAGGAGGCTTGAAATAAAGCCGAAGATAAGCCAAAAGGGGGCTGCTGAATTCCAGCAGTGCTAAGGGATGGCTGCGGAAAGCCAGCATCACCCAAGGTCGACCGGGGGGGTAGCACCGGTGGTCACTTGAGGGACCGAGAAAGGCCCGAAACCTAGTGGAAAAAGCCGTGAAGATGAGGATTGCTGCGGGCTAGTCTGCGCATAGGAAGACACACGAAGTGTCGGCGTCGAGAAGCCATGTGATAGCTGCGACACGGCAGCAGCAGGGGCCATGGTAGGCACGCCTGTGAAGGAGGAACCGAGAGCATAGGAACCACCAGTTGAGGGCGGCAAAGAAGCATCCATGGCAGCGGAAGTAGCGGTGGAGCTCAAGGTAGAAGAGGATGAAGAGTCATCCATGGCATACGAGAGACCAAAAGAGGCAGTGCTAGGAATTATAGGAAAAGAAGAAAAAAAATTGCCTTTAGTTTAACCTAGGGTTGTGATACCACGTACAAGTGTGGAGAATGATTGTGTTAACCTCATTAGGTTAACCCTGACATTCAATATATGTAGGGTTTATAATACCGACCTAAGATTATGAAAAGTCCCTTCTATCCTTTTACATACAATATTATTCTTATAGAAAAGAATAGTGAACCATTCCTATTTTTCAATTCTTTTATTTTGGTTAACCTTTGTAATATGAGTATCTAAAGAGAGTTGAATTTCAGAACATGTGCTCATATTTTTTATGCTACGTTGTTATCAATAGTTATACGCTTATACATATCATTGGACTAGCAATAAAAGTTCAAGCATATGATGTTGCGAGTTTAAATGTAGCTTCTTACCATTTCTCACTTTTTTTTTTTTAGAAAACCATATGGATTATAATATACTCCTTTCGATACTTTTTAATTTACTCACTTCACTTTGCAGGAGAATTACGGAGCAAGTACAAATGTATGAAAGAGAAATAAGAAAGGTGGAAAGAGAAACTGAAAAATGAGAGGGAGAAACTTAAAAATGGGTTAAAATATTAAAAAGTGAATGACATGGATGGAAAAAGAGGAGAAAGTAGTCGGGATATGTTACCAAAAATAAAATAAACAACGGTGTGTAGATAAAAAAAAAACCAAAAAAAGTGTGAAAGACTAAAAAGAAAAGGAGGGAGAATATAGATTCAAATCATGCTAAGTTTCTTCTTTTGCGTACTACTCATTCTAAGTTTAATTCATAGACTAGGTTGTTGTGACTTGTTTGTATAATCTCTCGTGCATGATTTGATAATTCATCTAATTGGTAATTAGACTAACTCTAAGTTTGATGCATTAAACTATATTATCTTATGTCCTTCACTCCTTCCTACCCTCTTTTCTGAACAAAAGGGAATGAACAAATTAAAGAGGGCCACTCTAATTACTTGTCCTTTCTAAGTTGAAATGAACTTTTTCTACTCCAATAGATTGTAATTAACAAAAAAGTCTCGGATTATTGTCTAAATCAAGGGGAAAAAAAAAAAAAAAAAGGTATGTACCACAGTACCAGCAGACAAAGTACGATCCAAGCATTAAATTACTCCAAGATATGAACTTCAAACGAAGCATCTAAAACTATAATACAAATTGAATTCTGTTCATTACACCAATTAAAGAATAATAAATCGAATGATTAACAGTACCACAACAGTACAGTTAAACTAGTACAACTGTACAACAACAAAAGAAAGGATGGTATGATAAGTGATAACTGACTTTTCAAAGATCCTTTTGAAAAACATATATGTCAAATCCAATAAATAACAAAACTAACTACACTTACACATCTTATCGACTTAGTTGCATCATACATGGGCCAACTTCGTTGAAAATGCTCTTGGAATAAAACCTCTAATTAGTCAAATACATGAATTCAACTTGACTCCAAACAAGTTACAGCACAAAAGTTCTCTGGAATCTTAAAACTTATTATATAAGGACGCACACATCCTAGCAAAACATTATAATAACTCCATTTCTACTACATTACATTATATATATATATAATATATATATATATATATATATATATATATATATCATCATTTTCCTACCTATTTTATCTTGTTAAGTTGATTGATAATATGGAAGGAACTTCAAGAGGGAATCAACAAGAGGGAGGAGAAGATGTCCGTTACCGCGGTGTCCGAAGACGTCCATGGGGGAAGTTTGCGGCCGAAATCCGAGACCCTACAAAGCAAGGGGCTCGTGTTTGGCTCGGTACGTTCGAAACCGCGGAAGCAGCGGCCCGGGCTTATGACCGGGCCGCATTTAACTTAAGGGGACATCTTGCCACCTTAAATTTTCCAAATGAGTATTACGCAAAATTAGACCCTATACATCACCTTCCATCTTCATCAAGATATTATAGTGCTAACCGCCCGGTAGATTTTTCTTCACCATCAACACCTTCTAACATTAGCCATAGTGGAAGGAGGGTTGAGAGAGGGAGCGGTTCGTCGATTGCGACCGGGCCTAGGCAAGACAGACAAGTCATTGAATTTGAGTATTTAGATGACAGAGTTTTGGAAGATATGCTTAGAAGATCCGAAGAAGATGACGATTAAGGACTTGGGGTGCTAATAATTTGGTTTTTTGGTCAAGAACTTGTATTTTTAGTTACTACTTACTATTATAAGAACAACCTAGTCTAAGAAATTGCTAGTGTTTATATGTCTTTATGATCTATGTGTTTTTTTTAAGCAAAAGAAAAAGAATTATAAAGAGTCCATGTTATATATATGGAAAATTTTCCAAAAAAAAACCTTTTAAAGGTTCAGTGTTGCGAAAAAAAGCCTTATAAATCATTCTTTGCGAAAACAAACCAAAAAGTAACTTTATTTTTGTAAGATGAAACCTAGTCTCATTTTCCGATGTTGACCATAGACTTTCCGGCGTTGACCACTTTTATTTCCCTTCTTCCTCCATAATCACCACCTAGCCACCACTACCAACACCTGCCGCCATCCCCCACCCACCCCAGCCCCACACTTCACCCCCCCCCCCACCCACCACTGCAGCCCACCCCCACCCCCACCACCGCCCCCCCAACCCCTCCCTCCACCCCCTCAAGCGGCACCCCCCCCCCCTTCGCCCCTACCCTCTCTCCTCTCCCTTCTTCCCTCCCTCACCCTCCCCCCTCTCCTCTCCCTTCGTCCATCCCCCCACCGTAAACCCCCCTCCGCAACCCCTCTCTCTCCATTTTCGTTATCTACTACTATATCTCTCCTATCTTTATGTTTTAGGGCGCCGAAAAAACCTTGGTTGGGTGGGAGAGTGGATGAGGTTGCGGAGGGGGATTCCGGGTGGCGTAGCGGTGGGGGTGAACAAAGGGAGAGGAGAGGGGGGAGGGTGAGGGAGGAAGGGAAGAAGGGAGAGGAGAGAGGCTAGGGGGGTGGGGGCCGCCCGAGGGGGTGGAGGGAGGGGTTGGGGGCAGCTGGTGTGGGTGGGGGTGGGGTGGGGTGCTGGTGGTGGGGGCTGGGCTGGGGTGAAGTGGGGGCTGCAGGGATAGGTGGGGGTCAGGCGGCAGGTGTTGGTAATGGTGGCTAGGTGGTGATTATGGAGGAAGAAGGGAAATAGAAGTGGTCAACGCCGGAAAGTCTATGGTCAACACCGGAAAATGAGATTAGGTTTCATCTTGCAAAAATATTTTACTTTTTGGTTTGTTTTCGCAAAGAATGCTTTATAAGGTTTTTTCCGCAAAATTGAACCCTTAAAAGGTTTTTTTTGGCAAATTTTCATATATATATATATATATATATATATATGAAGTGTGATGAGTGAAAAACACACACATACTTTCGATCCAGAAATCATAAACATTAGTAGTTTTTGGTTTCTAAAATTTCAGTGCTGTGCAGGAAGCCAGGAAATGGATACTTTTATTTTATGCTATGGCCTATGGTTATATGACTTATATCAAGTAGTTTTGTAATCATTTTTGTATTTATATTTATATTTGTTATATCTAAATTAAAACTTAGGTTTTGATCCTGAAGTATATAATAAATGTCATCTATGAATGTAGTCATGGTCTCATGGACTTCCTGGCAGCTGGATGCCTGGATCAACGTACTTCCATAATTCCAGGACCCCAGGTGCATGTAGGTTCTTTTCATGCCAAAAACAACCTAATGGTGAAAACACTCGTGGAAAAGTAGTATTAAAGGGAAATTAAATTTTTTTTTATGTAAAGTTGTTTTTCTTTTTTGTAAAGCATCTATTTGAAGGTGTTTTTTTCTAATTATTTTTTAATATTTTATTCTTCTAACATTGTAACTCTAAAATATACTCCCCCTTAATTTATATGGTACTTCCACTATGACTTTAGCATTTTCCGATGACAAATTCTGATCATTAATATCTTTTATTACTAATTAGTAAATATTTTAAAAGTCGATAGCATGATTGCATCACATCGAGACAGATTCAACATATTACATAATAATATTTATTTTTATGCATTAGTATAAAAACATACGGTCAAAAAGTAGGTGAATATATAATATAAAAATCAAAGTAGAACAATTATATAAAAGTGGAGGAAGTACAAGTAATAGATAATAATATGTATTATGTTAGGTGCATCTCACCAAAATATTGGTGAAATAGAGCCGCTAAATGGACTTTAATGGGTAGGGATCTAGTCTTCTAGACCAACTGGGTCATGAGTGTTATACTCCCTCCGTCCCATAATATAGTGCTTACATTCCATTTTGGGTGTCCCAAAATATTGTGCCTACTTCATTATTTATTAATTTATTTTGACTAAATTATTCTCAAATTTTACACAAACTTTCCAAAATATTCCTACATTACTTTCAAAATGTGTGCTCCTATAATCCTATTTACTGTTGTGCACCATTCCAAAGAAAATTTATTGTTTTTTGTTTTTGTTAAGGAAAAATATAATAAAGAAGTAGTTCCAAGACAAAAGTACTTCTTTAAATATATTTCTTTCTAGAATCCTACTACTCCATCAATTCTCCTTAATTCCTGTGAAAATAAAGAAGTAAGCACTATATTATGGGACAGAGAGAATATAATGGACTAGAATAAATTACTTTGCTCATTAGTAGAGGTCACTGGTTTCTCTAGATCATCCAAATGTGCTCTATCTTTTTTTGTATTCATTTATCTTTGATGTCACGATTTTTTGTTCACTTCCACTTTTATGAAATTGATGTTCAACATTAAGCAAAAGAATAAAACATAAGAATCCTCAATTTCATTTTAGAGTTAATGTCATTTTATAAAGTAAAAGGCCGTTTTTTTTAACTATATGTGTGGGTTTTGAGGTTTAGTTCTTATTCAAGTAATATTTTGACTATGTGTCCTTTTCTTGAGATTTATGTGTCTCTTAAAAAATGTGCCTCTTCAAATCATATGTCATTCTTTGCATTGTCGATATAAACATTGTGTGTCATTTCAAAAATAAAACTAGTCAATTTATACTAATTTCATTTCACGGTTTAAATGTCAATTTGAGGTTTTGAGGTTCTTGTAATTTCCAAAATATGTATGTCTAATTCAGAGATATGAATATATCATGCACATGAGTCATAATTGGTTAGAACTATAAATAACATGACAGTCATGGTCTCGTCTCTTGTGGACCACCAAATAATAACAAACGCTCAGTCTTGACTCTTGTTTGAAGCTTTATACTTCTTCCGTTTCAAATTACTTGCTACATTTTATTTAGATAAAATCAAATGTTATAATGTAATATGTTGTTGGATTCGTCTCAATGTATATTTTCATAAAATCAAATTTTTATACTTTACTCAAATACACAATTAAAGATATTAATAGTCAAAGTAGTGTATCGGCAAGCGTAAAAACTAAGTCAAAGTGTAGTGAGTAAAAAGAAACGGAGGAAGTATCACACACAACATATTTAAACAGCCAAGATTCTTTGAAATTATTCATGGAATAAAAATCCGAAACTCTAGCACTAAAATTAAAAAGATCAAAAGCACTCTCAGACTACTTAGTTCGTACACTTTGAATTATAAAACCTCTTTTGAGAAGCAACTTCAAGTCTTCAAGTATAGAAGAAAAAAGTCTACGAGAATCAATAATTTGACCAACACCCAACAATTTGCCTAACATTACCTTTTACTATAACCTTTAGAAATAGCAATTTGCAAACCTCAAATAATGTCTCCCATCAGATAATTAAAGGATCCCACAAATAATGAATCAATTCAATATTTCCGTCAACCAAGATCTTCAATGAGATAAAAGAGATCCTAGGCCACTTGCAACACCATATCTACATCCACAGTAATCTTCAAACAAGAGTAATAATTCTTACTAAGCATAGTCAACTAGGACTTCATACAATGGATTATATCTTCAAATTCTCATATCAAACGTGCACGATTATTTATTGGACAATATAAACTTTAAATTACAAAAATAGGTAAAAATTAATTACATGAAAATTTTATGCACAAAAAATCTTAAAAGTTGGACAATATAAATAGAATAAGTTAGTAGCATAATTGAATCAAACACATAAAGGCTGAACAATTGTTATATCTTTTTTTCTATAACATAGATTCAAATGCCTTTGGACATAATTAATATGTATCAGTGATTTTTTTCATAAAAAAAATTATTTGATATGCACTAATTGAAACAATAGAAAACAAAAGGCTTAAAACCCTATATATTTACTATTTTTAGCAATATTTTTAGTGGTTTAATTAGCGTCTACACTGCCCAATAATAGATCAATTACTCCCTCCGCTTTTTTTTAATTGCTACATTATTCTATGCACAACAACTTAGGCAATGTCAATTTCAAGCTTTTTTGAGGGTATTTTTTGACCCATTTCATGTAAAATAATGGGGAAAAGTGATAAAAGTAGTACTTTGGTTGGAAAAAGAGAAAAACAAATATTATAGTATTAATTCATGGTGGGCTAACTACTCAAAATAAGAAAAGTTTAAACAATGTATCAATTAAAAAGAAACAACCATTTAAGGAAAATGTAGTAATAAAAAAAAAAAGGGAGGAGTATAAGATAACTTTATATGAACACCTTACAAAGAGTAATAATTGTCTTGGAAATTTTGATACCCTAAATTTGATATTTTGATCAGAAAAAAATTTCACCTACAAGAGATTATAGTCAAGAAAAATCTAGTCCTTGTAAAAATGTAAAATCATTAGCGGAAGATTTAAAAAAATTGAAAAAAGATCTAATAGCACTAAACAACAAAATTTATTCCCAAATCTTGAGATTCTCGCAGTTATCTATCTGTTCAATCAATCACCTAAACATTGATCCTCAGGGCACAAACTCCTTAAGACAGTGAGAATCTTACATAAATAAGTCAATGGTTGGACATAAACTAGATAATCAAATATGAATCGGAAGTCAAAATAAAGATTATGCCCACCCGTTGACAAGATAAGAATAGAATATAATTTGTCATACAAATTTGAATCTTAGAATTATAAGTTTAAATTAATCAAGTATCTGTCTTCCTAACTTAAAATATAATTGTCACATACTCCATCCGCTTCACAAGGTTCTTCCTATTTACCATTACTCCAAAACAAAGTAATAATATTAAGTAAATAGAAGTAGGGTCACATGATTATTTTAAGAAAGACAAAGATAGATAGAGTGGGCCAAAATGGTGGAATAACAACGTTAAAGAGGAAAAAATTAGTTACGAACAATTTAATAGTTTATCCGTTTTTTAAATGATGCAATTAACGCGTAATTTTAACCATCAATAACTTTGATCATCTATTATTGTAAATTATAGGAAATTGTTATGTTGTGAATACTCCCTCCGTCTCAGAAAGATCTGAACACTTGTTGGGACACGTAATTTAAGGTGATAAGTTGTGGTGTGGTTATCAAGATGTTATTTTATTTAAAAAGTAGATGTGATAGGAGTTGGTGGGATATTTTTTATTAGAGGAGAGAGAAAGTTGGGTAACTTTTTATTGAGAAAAGATAGAGTGTGGGCCAAAGATGTGTAAAAGAAATAATATATTAATGGTGGGACCATGCCAAGAATGGAATTGTTCAAACTAATTTATTTGGGACAAACATAAAAGAAAGTGTTCAGACTATTCTGGGACCGATGTAGTAAATATTAAGACAAATTCAACCATATTATATATTTGATTTTGATGTATATACTAGTCAGAAATTTTCGGTTAAAATTAATATATAAATAGTCAGTGGCGGATCCAGAAACTTGAACCTACGGGTTCGAAAATAAGCAAATCATCAATCACCATTCATTTGGCCTATATAAGTTTAAGGCACTTAAAGACAATATGACCCTTACGCTTCATTTTGGGCCCAAATTATGGAGTTTTATTAAATTTTCAAATTCAACTATTGGACATGTATACTTTTTGAGCACGAGTGCTCAACGTCGAATAACAAAGAATATTAATATATGTAATGTAAAACATTTTTATTTGAGCAACAATCCCGAGATAATAGGATGAAATAGCGAAATAATACAACATCTGGTATTATAGTAGTACAATGGACACTAAAATTTGAAAGTAGATAGAACATAGCTTATGTGAGGCAATGCACAAGCCAACAAATGTCATCTTAGCATATTAGAGGTCATCAAGGATATGGATGACAACTGATTCCCCCTAAGTGTTAGAAGTAATTATAAGTGTTGACCTACTACAATGAAAGAACACAATTGTCAGCTAGAGAGGACTTTTTACTGGGCAATATAAAACATAGCTTATAGCCTATTAGCCTAGTATGATTTCAATAAAATTAAAAAACTGCAAAAGAGAAGATTTTGGACCAGCAAGCAATCGAACCCGCGTCATTTCCCGCACAAGCTACAAACTTCAACTTTAGTTATAACCACCCAAGCAAAGCGCCTTCATTGATACAATAAAGCAAGCAAAATATATTTATCGATCCACTATGGGTTTAACTGAACCCAGTGAATCCATAGTGGACCCGCTCCTGTAAATAGTGCAAAAGTCAAAACATTACAAAATTTAAAAGTTAGAAGAAATGATAAATTTGAGAATAACTTTATAAAATACCCTTAAATAAAAAGTGCGAAGAATTTATGGAACTGAGAGGGGAGATCTTTATGGAGATTGGAGTGTGGTCTGTGGAGACATAGCGTATCCTCTAGGACTTCACAAATCTGCTTGAAGTGTCCGTAACTAAAAGTAGAAGGGTACAATGACTACAATCCCTAGTTTTGGCAAGATTTCGAATATTTAGAAAATTAAGTGCCAAGTTTTTCAAGTGCCACTATAAAGACATACCCACGTGGCCCGTGGGAAGACCGTGTTAGCCAAATTCATATTGCAAGCCCACGATAACCTTCATTTCATGCTCTTTCCCTTGTTTAATTTTACGCTGGTTAATACAATACTTTAAATTTTAATATTCTTAATTATTTATAAATAGAAATTATATAAAGTTGAAATTATGAATCTATACGATAAGAATTATCTAATAACATCTAAAATTGCTATAATGTTTTATGTATAAAACATAAATGATGATCAAAGTAAAAAGTGTACACTGAAATAGCTATAGTATTGCAATTAATAGAGAATGGAAAGAGTAGATGATTAGGGATGTCGGGATAATGGATTTATGTGGCCAAAAGTTAACAAAGTGTTTGGTAAATAATTTTACAGAAACTTAGAAAAACAAATCTTCAGCTAAAAGTAAAATTATGTTTTACAAGCTTTTAGTATTGGTTTTTGCTTTCATTTTGCATTAAACAAACAATTTTTTTTTTTATCAAACACAATTATGAACAACCAGTAGTCAAATAGCCAATGTAAACCGCTAGTACAAAAATTTGGTCAAACAAGTCAAGTAAACAACTAAGCTAACAACCAACAAATAATTTTCAAACATGCCCTATGACTTATTTTAGATAGCTTCGGTTGAGATGAAAACATTATCATGAGAAAATAGTTTTCTCATATATCTATGTTTGGTTTATATAGGATGAAAATTAGTTTTGTTATTAATGAAACATAGATCTCCACGGAAAGAAAGAAATAAAGGGTGAAACAATTAGATGAAAAATAGCTCTCCAATAAAAGAAATAAAATTTCCCTCAAGAAAAGAATGCAACTATTAGTCGATTACTCCATATTCCTTGCATTCTTCCTTCTCTTCTCCCATACGCCATCTCTCCTCCATTTTTATTTCTCCTTTTCTCTTCCACTTTTCTTGCATGAACCAACTAATATATTAATTTATAATTATTAATATATTTTCTGCCCAACCAAACAAAATCACTAGTACAAAATCAATGATTTGCGTCGGACCTGGGACCACCATTTGCGTCGGACATCGGTCCGACGGCACAAGTCTCGACGCAAATGTGAGATACATGATCTGCGTCGGATTAGGAAACGACACAGATGTAGTACTATTTGCGTCGAATGTACTAGGTAGTCCGACGCACATGACCCTAGAGGTCCAGAACCAGCGGCACCATCTGCGTCGCGCGTTGGTCTATGTGCGACGCAAATCATCAATTTAATATTAAAAAAAAGTACATCTGCGTCGCATATTAGACTATGCGCGACGCAAATCATCGATTTAATATTAAAAAAAAGTGCATC
This sequence comes from Beta lomatogona, assembly GCA_947646795.1. NCBI lineage: Eukaryota > Viridiplantae > Streptophyta > Magnoliopsida > Caryophyllales > Amaranthaceae > Beta > Beta lomatogona. The sequence continues at coordinate 4,812,051 of CANSNZ010001059.1, read as the reverse complement.
TGCGTCGCATATTAGTCTATGTGCGACGCAAATTATCCCTTTTATATTAAAAAAAAAAGTGAATCTGCGAGAAAGGGTAATATCGAATTGCAATTTCTTCCACAATTCATGATCGATTTTTAGGGTTATAGATCTTAAACGATTTGCATTTTCTTGTACAACTCGTACAAAATAAAAGAACCTGACCGATTACAACAACATGCAGTTTGCAATTGAAAGAACATGAACAATTAAAAGAACATGACGAAAATCTAATATGAAAAAATATACAAATCGTACAAAATAAAATGAATTAACCAAAAGAAATTAAATCACTTGTACAACCAGTAGAGAATGAAAAAAATCTGGAAATCTGGAATAAGATGAATTGTTCTGCGACCCCTCAAAAAAAAATGAATTGTTCTGCGAAATCATAAACAATCGAAATAAAAATCTGGAAATCCTAAAACAATCGAAATATAAAACTTGGTATGCAATTTCTTCTCTTCCTCCACCAGATCTGGAAATTCAACAAATTTCATTTTAATTTATACCAGAAATTAAAATGAAAAAAATACCAGAAATTTCTTTTTTGCAAAACAAAGAAATTCAAAATTATAGGAGAATTGAAAAGAACCTGAATAAGATGAATTGTTCAGTGAGAATTTAGAGAAAATCGAGAGTTGAATTCCTGTAACTTGCGCCGACGATGATAAGATGAAATTGTTCAGCAACAAATTCTTCAATCTTCGTTCATTTCTCTCGTTTCTCTCGAGAAATTCTCGATCTACTTCAATTTGGGGAAAATAAATTGATGAATTATGTTGATGAATTCATGAATGTGCCAATTTGTAAACCATAATGAATTGTGAAGAAGAAAGAGGAGAATAAGCACATGTATGGTATAAGAAAGAGAGAGGGAGGGAGAGAGGGGGAGGGGGAGAGAGAGAGAGAGAGGAAGATGAGTGATGAGTGAGGATTGAGAAACAGGGCTAGGGGAGGGGGGGTTTGTGACTTGTGACGCCCCTAATGTTTTAGGGTTTGAGCGAAAGTCCAACATAAAAAAAGGGGAAGAAACCCATTCGCGTCGGATAGGCCTACAAGGTCCGACGCAAATTGATGGTTTTGATCACCAAAATCCAAAATAAAAAAAGGGGAAGAAACCTATTTGCGTCGGATGCGCTTATAAGATCCGACGCAAATTATTTGATACAGCTATTTGCATCGCATACACGTACCTTCGACGCAGATCATTTGTTCATTTTATACTAATTATTTGCGTCGGACATTAAATGGATCCGACGCACATGAATCTCGCAACCATTTGCTTTACTATTTTGCGTCGAATGTGCCATAAGTCCGACGCACATGATGCATTATTTGCGTCAGACCCCCATAGCGTCCGACGCAAATGATCCTTCTGCGTCGGATACCCAGTTATGCGACGCAATTTAGGAGACGCAAATCAACATTTTTCTAGTAGTGAATCTTTTTATCAGAAAAGCAATATACTAGAGTTTTTGTCAAGATAAATAATGAGGCTAAAAGCTTAGAGTATTATTATTGAGAAACCATATTTATAATACAAAGTATTCTAATGCAACTAGAACTAGGAAAAGATATCATAAACAAATTAAATATTCTAAACAAATAATGTTTACTAATCCAAATCATATTAGTATTCTCTACACCCCCCTAAAGTTGGAGCAGGTAAATCATAGATGCCCAACTTGGACAAAAGTGCATCAAATTGGCGCTTGCCCAGTGCCTTGGTGAAGATATCAGCCAATTTTTCAGTAGTAGTAACATATGAAGACGTAAATAGACCTTCGTTAATAGCATCACGAATGAAATGACAGTCAATCTCAATGTGTTTGGTGCGTTCATGAAAAACAGGATTCTTGGCAATATGTAGAGCAGATTGACTGTCACAAAACAATGGAATAGCTTTGGGATAATTAACACCCATACTAAGCAATAAACCTTTCAACCATTTTAATTCACATGTAATAGCCGCCATCGAGCGATATTCTGCCTCAGCAGATGAACGAGAAATAGTATGACGTTTCTTGGTTTTTCAAGAAATAGGAGATGAACCCAGAAAAACAAGCCAGCATGACAATGAGCGACGAGTAAGATGACAAGCCGCCCAATCAGAGTCACACCAACCCTGAAGAGTGAGATCACTATCAACACGCAAGAAGATCCCCTGACCAGGTGTGCCTTTTAAATATCTAACAACCCGCAAGGCAGCCTCCCAATGTGCCACGCGTGGAGTTTGTGAAAATTGAGGCAAGATGTGCACTGAGTAAGATAAATCAGGACGAGTAACAACAAGATATATTAATCGTCCAACTAAACGATGATAGGCTACAGGATCGGAATAAAGTGCACCATCAGCAAGGCCAAGATTATGATTTTTTTTAATGGGGAAACCATATGGTTTGGCGCCAAGTAAGCCACATTCAGAAATAATATCTATGGCATATTTTCGTTGACACAAAAATAGGCCTTCAGCGCAACGAGCAACTTCAATGCCAAGAAAGTATTTTAAGGTGTCAAGATCCTTCATTTTGAAACAATCACTGAGATAGGACTTGAATAACTTAAGAGCAGCAGAGTTATTCCCATATATAATTAAATCATCAACATAAACAAGAACATTTAATTGCACAGCACCACGGGTGTAGGTAAAAAGAGAGTAGTCAGAGTAAAATTGTATAAAACCATACCCTTTTAAGGCATTAACAAGTTTAGCAAACCAACACTGGGGAGCCTGTTTGAGACCATATAATGACTTGCGAAGACGACAAACCAAGTTAGGATTGGGTGTTTGAAAACCAGGTAAAAGTTTCATATATACTTCCTCATCAAGATTGCCATGCAAAAAAGTATTATGAACATCCATTTGATGAAGTTCTCAATTTTAGAGACAGCAATAGCAAGAAAAGCATGTACAGTAGTCATTTTGGCCATAGGAGCAAAAGTCTCATTATAATCAATCCCAGCCTCCTGATGATTACCAAGAACAACCAGACGAGACTTGAGACGTTTGACGGTGCCATCTGATAAAAATTTAGTTCGATACACCCATTGACTGCCCAAGGCCCGTTTATCGGGAGGAAGAGGTTCTAAAGTCCATGTGTCATTCTCTTCCAAAGCACGAATTTTATCACCCATAGAAGCACGTCAACCTTCATCTATCATAGCTTCTTTATAGGAACGAGGATCTCTGCTTGAAAGCAGGTTAGCCAAAAAAAAACAATAATTTACAGAAAAATTATCACAATTTATATAATGTGCAATAGGATAAGGAGTACCTAAGGAAGCAGAAGGAGACGGAAAGGGAAGATATGGACTTTATTATTTCAATGTTGTGGATTCTATTCAACATGTTGCTGTTATTGACTCTGCTTCTAGATTGGAATTATGGCACAATAGCATGGTGTTCATGGTATTTTGTGAGGGTAAATTTGACTTCCGGATCAACGGTGTTCATAAGCCATGAAATTAGCATGGCATGAATAGTGGTCCAATCAGAAGGGGTGTAAGGTTCAAAAGAGTTATTGATTGTACCATCTAAAAAAAAACTTTCTTCGAGCTTCTAACGCGGTTTGAATATCACTAGCCCAATCATCATAGTTGTCAGAACGGAGACGAGTAGGGGTAATAAAGTCCCTGGGATGATCTTGAGAGCCAAGATAGTATGGGGAATTGGGTTCAATTTTTAGAGGAGTTTTGGGAGGTGTGGCGTCACCACCAGCCATGGTGGATTAGAGAGAGAAAAAATCTTGTTTTTAGGAGTTTATATTTTTGTTGGTTGTGATACCATGTCAAGATAAATAATGAGGCTAAAAGTTTAGAGTAGTATTATGGAGAAACCATATTTATAATACAAAGTATTCTGATGCAACTAGAACTAGGAAAAGATATCATAAACAAATTAAATATTCTAAACAAACTATGTTTACTAATCCAAATCATATTAGTATTCTCTACAGTTTTCTTCACAGACATTTATCCAAAGGGGAACAAATAAAGTTGGTTATAAGCTGGATGTTTTCACTTATGGGAGATGGCATTAGCTATATGAGTCAATATACTCTTGAATAGATTGAGATCCTATTAGGTAAAACTAGTTATTATAGCAGTTTCAGATTGTTGTATGCATTGTTAGTTATTCAAAGTTAGCTATGAAGGTAACTTTTACCTTAAAAAGCTACTTTCAAACTTTACTTCAATAACTACCTTTACCCAAAAGTTAAGGATTTATTTGTTCTTGTTTGTTGTTTTTCTATTTTTTCACTTTAATTGGAAACTGAAAACTAAATTATTAAAACCAGATTATGTAGATTTGACTTTTAAGTTTTCAGTTTTCATAATAAAATTGGGATAAATTTGAAGTTACTTACATAACCGATATCATATGCTTAATAAAAATATTACAACTAATAGGAAACCAACAAAGATACAAAATCGAATGAGCCCTAATTTTTTAGAGCCAAACTACTATCTCTACCACTTAAAACTATTTAGAAAATTAATTCATTACATACTATTTTATGTCTTTAAAATATTTTTCAATTAATGAAACTCTGAAAATTACTTAAAAGTTGGGGCCAAAAAGAGCCTGAATATTACAATCTGTGAGACAAGTAACAGAATCAAATTCCATTAATTAGATCATCTAATCTATTCTAATTATATAAATCTTTTTAATGCCAATAATGCAAGTGCCTCTATGTCTAATTCCAGGAAATATAAAATTGAATGAAGTATATGGAAATTATCTGATATTACTAACTTTATATATAATCATAATGCCTCTACTTTTCAAATAACTTTATATATAATCATAGTAAGTAAGAATGTTTGATAATATAATAAGGGAGCGTTTAGTTTGGGGTTTTCAGGAAAGAGCGGGTAAGGAAATCAAGTAGGATGATTCCCTTATTTGTTGTTTATTAGGTCTATTAGATCATTCTCTCTACCCCTTGGTTACCCCCAAACTCCTCTACTTTAATTCCCTAGCCCCCCAAGGGTTTCACTTACCCTTTCTCCACTACATGTTCACCTTAACCACCATCTCTCCACTCAAGCCACCACCCCTCCACCTGAACCACCACCACCACCATCCACCGTACTCGTGCCACCACCACTAACCCGAAACCACCATCTGACCCATCGCACCCCTACCCCATTCCCCCGCAACCCCCAGCTTTCCCCCCGAAAGCATCACATTTACCCACCGAAACCCACCCTAGTCCTCGGAACCACCACTATTACCACCGAAACGCCACCCACCAAAACCACCATCTTTACCCACCAAAACCCCACCCCATCTGAGAAACAACCACCCCCAACCATTGAAACCAACAACCTTACACCCAAAACCACCACATCTACAAGAGAGAGGATAGAGAGAAAGAAAACTCAGGTGTAATCCTTCAGCTGAGACGGGTGGGAGGGAAAAGGGAAGTCTGACGGTTGCATGGTCGACGCCAGTGCCGATGATCTACTACTTTTGGTCAAAGCTGGTGTCAGCGTAAGTGAGAAAAAGAGATGGGAGGGAGGGGGAGGGAAGAGAAGGGTTCAACTTTTGTAATCTTTCTCTTAACTAACCAAATATATTGGTAAATTGGGGGTGTTTCGGGTTCCTTTCCTTTGCCAACCCTTACTTGATTCCTTTTCCTTTCCCCTCTTTCAACCAAACTCCCTTAATAAGTAGTTTATATTATGAATTACTAGTATATATAATTTTGATAATTTATTATTTCAAAGTACTTGACACACTTCTCTCATTACGCTTGTTAATGCATATTTTTAACCATATATATATATATATATATATATATATATATATATATATATATATATATATAAGTAAATGTTATAAAAAGTTGATACTTTGAAAGTATATGTTGAGAAGAATCAAACTAGATCTCATATAACTATATTTTTTATATAGAAATCACAAAATAAGGTCAAAAGAGCGTGTCTGCGTGTGTAAATAGTGTGAAAGTCATATTGTGTCAAGTCTATTGAAATGAAGGAAGTACTATTTAAATTATGAAAAGTTATGATATCTTGCTTTATAAAAAGAAGGGTATATATACAACCCTTAAGGTTGCAAATGAGCATTAAATACATTTCTTATAATAGTACTCCCTCCGTCCCATAATATAGTGCTCGCATTCCTTTTTGGGTGTCCCAAAATATTGTGCCTATTTTCTTTTTTTATCAATTTGTTTGGACTAAATTATCCTTCATTTCTACATAAACTTTCCAAAACACCCCTACCTTTCTTCCAAAATATGTGCCCATATTTATTCTTTTACACCATTCCAAGGAACATTTATTGCTTTTTTATTTTATTTTAAAGGAAAAATATAAAAAAAAAACTAGTTCTAAGACAAAAGTACCCAAAAAACATTTAATTCAATATATGTTTTTGGGAAATCCTAAAACTCTTACCATTTTCCTTAATTCTCGTGAAAAATAAGAAGTGAGCACTATATTATGGGACGGAGGGAGTAATTAGAACTTAATAACATAATCACGTATCAATCAATGTAACTAATGCTTATTTATTGCTTGATATTTCCATTTTTAACTTCTTATATGCAGCACTATCATTTTCCTAAGAAAATAATATATTATTTATTATATAATAAAATTAACTCTTGTATGACGGGCCACAAAAAGTGTCCTTTAGATGTAATATGCTACGCAGTAGTGAGTTACTAATGTTGCTTTTAGCCACGTAAATTGGAAAAATGGTGGAGTGGGCTGAAGTTGACCTACTTTACTTATTGGCTATGCTGTATTTTGGTTTGGCCTGGAAATTTTTCCATTGCTACTCAGCAGTCAAGCACAAAAGGATCCTAGGAAGAATTAGACAATTATAGCACTACTACTGACTGAGCATTTTGTTCCCATTTTTTTTGGGTTATTGCTATATACAGCCCTTAGGGTTGTATATAAGACATAAATACACTACTTAAAATGGAAATAAACTGTGAATTTATTTAAAAAATATGCATCAGCCGATGCAATAAATGATCAATTAATGCAACTTATTTTCATTTTTAGCTTCTTATATGCAGCCATAAGCATATAGCCTTTCCCCTTTTTTTAATCAGATTTAAAATCATTGATATTAATCTCAATTTCAGATAAACATAAATATCTTGGTTTGATAGTAAAATTTATTGCTATCAAACAAATGCACTTAAGTAAGAAGTTAATCGCGTCCCACAATCAAATTGGAATGAGGGGTGCTAAATACAGCAGAAAAAAAAAGACTAAATACAGTAAAAATGAAAAAGACTAACCTACCCTTTGCAATTTAACCCCAACAAACAATACATCTCTCACGAGTCACGACCCAAATTGACACCAACAACATCAGCCTACCAGATGCGACGGTAATCCACCGCATGACGCCGGCGACAATCTCAAGTACGCTGTCGCCTATCTCTCACGACCCCCTCGCACGTCACTCACGACCCCTCTCCAAACAGAATTTACACAGTTCATTTGTGGGTGCCTGTTCATCTAGATCACCAATATCAGATGCAATATGAGATGCTAGGCAAGATGTTGTACTAAACATTAAAATAAGATGATACTTTGCTTAAGAGTGAAAAATTGTGAGGTAAGATGCTAACTTGTGTTCTGAATGATTAGTTTTCAAGTTTACTGGGCATTGTATAATTGTATTGTAAAATCTTATTGCCTAAGATCAGAATTTGGTCACAGTTCATTTGTGAAATCATTACACTTTTATTGAAATATCAACCAGATGAGTATTGATTTTTGATTGCTTCGGTTCCAAATCATGACTAATATAAATAATCAGTGATTTGCTCTCTACATACAACACCAAATGAGTTAGTTAGCTTTTGTGATATAATTTTGTTTATATTCTAAAAAGGTAATATTAACCATGGTTAGATTTTACTAAATGTTATATGTTGTATTTAGTTTTTTTTGCTGTACGTATATAGTACTTATTATTGAATTAGTATTTGTGAGGCCTGAGGGTGCAAATTATATGAGTATGGTGACGTAAAATATTATAAAAGATAAAAGTAATTAGGAAGGAAAGGTGTATTTACTACTCCCTCCATCCCAAAAGTTTCCGTTTTTTCCGGTCTCAATAACACTCATCTTTGACCATTAATATCTTTATAATTGGCTAGAACAGCACCACCTTTGGCCTAAGTGCAAGAAACAGCACAACCTTAAACGGGTGCAAAGCGTAGCACCAACTTAAAGGTGGGGTGCATTAAATAGCATAAATGACGCCGGACAACGGAGATTCCACCGGAGCTAGGGAATCTCCATTATTTTAATATTTTTGTTAATTCCCTCCCCCTTTTTTTTAGTAAATCACGTGCCTCCTTTTTTTCCCTCTTCTTCTTTAACTGCCAACTCCATTTTAAATCCCCTTTTCTCAATTATCAGATACCCTAAATTCCCAAATCTCAATTAACGAAAATCCCCAATTCTCTCTCTTATCTTCTTCTTTAACTGCCAACCTTCATCATGGTTGAAAGGCATGGGAAAGTTTACTGCCACCATGGGTTGCCAGCCATGGCGCAAACTGTGAGCAAGAGAAATGGGAACCATGGCAGACGGTTCCATGGATGTTCAAAGTGGAAGGTTAGGTTGAATTTTTTTGAAATCAATCCATATTAACCATTTTTATGTAATTTGATTGATTTGAATTTGATTTGTAATAGGATGATGATTGTGAATTTTTTGAGTGGATTGATAAGGAAGCATATGGGCAACGTGCTACTGAGGTTATTCTAGCTCTTGTATCCACTAATGATGCCCTGGAATATGAAAGGAAGAGATTGAGGAATGGAATTGAAGCAAAAGCGGATGCCGAAAGGAAAATTCAAGGGTTGAAAATGGAGGTCAGAGGATTGAAGGCTGAGAACAAATTACTAAAACAACAGCAAACCACTTTCATTGTTGTACTCTTCATTTCATGGATGTTTGTGTACTTGTATTTAAGTAGGTAGTTTAGGTATCATACAATATTGCTTTTGACAATATTGAATTTGTATCCTTGACTGGTGGTTATTCAATGCAATATTGCTTTTGAGTATATTGATTGGCTTTTGAGTATATTGATTGTTTTCGCTTGCATTAGTATATTAGTCTAAATAGTTGTGCACTTGTAATACCAAGAAAATATTTTGCATTAGATTCCAAAAGGCCTATTGGAAACAATGTACAACATGTGCAAAAAGTGGTGAAGTTTATCCCACATTTCAATTACAAAAATCTCCCCAGTATAGTTCAAAAAAACCCATCTATAACCTCCCTTCTTAATCCAATATTTCCTCCACCAAAATACAAAGTGAAACCCTAGCTTAGTGGTTGCTCATTGGAGCAACTGCTGTAGATTATTGAGTTCCACAAATGTCACTTGTGGCAGCCTGAAAACAGCAGAAAATATAGATGTTAGAAATTTTCAAAGAATGGGATTGAAGGGAAGATAAGTGAAGAGTGGAATACTTACCCCAGAATCATTGAGGATGGTATTGGTGCCTTTTCTGGGCCTTCCTCTACCTCTCTTTGGTGCAACTGGTTGGGGTGGTACAGTTACCTTCGAAGGAGCTCTTGCCTTTTTAGGCCTCTTGTTGGAGATGTTGCTGACTTCCCCAGAGGTTGAAGCAGTGGCAGGGCCATTGTTTTTGTGTGTAGGGCACCCTCTTTTGTTGTGGTTTTTGCCTTTACACAAGCTACATGTCATTTGTATCCCATGTTTGCTTATTTTTCCAGCCTTGTCCTCCCTCTCATGTGGGGCTTTCTTCCTCATTTTCCTAGGTCTACCTGCTCCAACCTTGATGTTAGGAGGTAGCAGTGGGAATTCAACATTATCCCAATGCCTCTCTCCTCTTATTGGCTTGATTGACCCACTGTAGGCAGCTAAGTATACCCCCTTTTTCAATATGGGATCCACCAACTCTTCACATGGCATTCTAAGCCAATTGCTACAAGCAATAACATGAGAGCAAGGTATTCCAGTTAAGTCCCATCTCCTGCATGTACAACTCTTGCTTTCTAGATTCACTGTTAGAACCTCCATACCACATAGCACTTCAAACTCCATTGTATCAGATGCAAGAACATGACAGGTCTTAGCATATTCCTTGTTTGTTTCTAGCTTCTTTCTTATTCTAGGACAAATATCATCCTTTGCTCTCTCCATCAATGTTCTTTTCAAGAACAATCTCTCCATAACTGCCCTCCTAATATCTTCTAGCATTCCCAAAATTGGCTTTGACCTGGATTCCAGAATCCACCCATTAAATGTTTCAGCAAGATTGTTCACCACAAGGTTGCACTTAGTGTGAATCCTAAAACCAAACCTACAAAAAGTGTTAGGTTTCAATGCCTTGAAATCCTCTACAGCTGTTGTGGATAACACAGCCATCTCCTGTAGGGCTAGATCAAAATCTGCCTTGTTATATGCATAAACAGCCTGCCAAAATTTCTCTTTCAAACCATCTCCCCTATGTTTTTTGTGCCATGGAGGCCAGATGTGTCTAGCACAGTTCCTATGTTCCACATCAGGGAATATAGTTTTTACACCATGCATTATTGACTGTCAATAAAATAAAAAGCAATGTGAATATACTAATCAAAGCAGTTGTTGAAACTAAAACAAATGTGACATGAAAGACAAAAGTTGCTCACCTTATGTTGATCTGATATGATTGTGCAATCTTCACCCCCAAAACCTGGTAGATCCTTCTTTAAGTTCTCTAAAAACCACTCCCAGGCCTCATTGTTTTCAGCCTCAACAACATCCCAACAGATGGGGAACATTTGATTGTTCCCATCTTTGCTAATTGCACACAGTAGCTGCCCACCTAAAAAAGTTTTCAGAAAACATCCATCTATACAAACCACCTTCCTACAACCAGTTATGAAACCTGCTCTCAATCCTGGGAAACTAATATACAACCTCTTAAACTGATGTTCAACATGTTCAGCTTCATTTTCAAGGGCATCTATTTGCAATTGAAATCTAAAATCCTCATCTACCCTCTTCAATTCATTCAAGTATGCAGCAATCTTTGAATAATGATCCTTCAAATTTCCATGTAAAAGCCTATGTGCATGCTTTTTTACTCTGTAACAGTTCCACTTGCTAAGCTTTACCCCAAACCTGTTAAGCACTTCTTTCTCTAAAGACTTCCTAGGCCAGTTAGGTTCCTCCCTAAATTTGTCTAAAAATTCTCTTGCCAACCATCTTGATTTTGCTTGTAAGTTTTCATAATCAGCTCTGTCACAAGTGTGTTGGTCATGAACTGATTTCACCATGAAAGATTTCTTCTGGCCATCCCAGGAAGCATAGACCTTCCACTCACAACCCATCTTGCATTTAGCTTCCATTTCCTTTTTGTTTTCACTTCTAATCCACCTAACACTATAGCCAGCATAAACAGCATACTTGTTTACCATCTCCTTGAACATTTCAGGTGATGGAAACTTCATGCCAACCCTCCATACAAACTTCCTATAATAAGCAGCCCCCTCCCTTCCACTTTGCATATCATACTTCTCACCTTCACTATCTGAATTAGGCAACAAATCTTCTTCCTCATACTCACTTTCCCACCCACTACCCAATGGAATGCTCAAGTCCTGCCACTTTTTAGAAGCCTCTCCTCCATCACCCTTCTTTCTAAGTCTTTTCTTACTTTCTTTTACCTTCCTCCTGGCATCAAGAAGCTCTTCATCACTTGAACTTCTTGTAGGTTCTGATTCTCCTCCCCCATAGTCCTCATCTACACTACCATCACTCACATCTGTTGAACTACATGACAGTTCAATATCATCCTCTTCTACAATCCAATCACAGCCATCTAAGCTAGCATCATCAGACAAATCCATTGTGGCATCATAGTCATCATCAACACTATCACAATTTGAGTCATTCCACCAGTTATCCAAGGGGATGTAATGTGTTGTTTGGGAAGTGGGATGACTTTGTTGTGGTTTTGGGTCTGTTTGGGGAGTAGGTTGTATTGGTTGGGGTTCTGGGTATGTTGGTTCAAGAGTGGGTTGTGTTGGATTATGTTCTAGGTTTGTTATTTGGGAAGTGGATTGTGTTGGCTGGGGTTCTGAGTCAATTGTTTGAGGAGTGGGTTGTGTTGGCTGGGGATGTGAGTCAATTGTTTGAGGAGTGGTATCTGTGGTTTTGGGCCTTGTCTCAATCACTTTTTTGGAGGAAGCTACCCTCTTCCTTGCTGACATTTTCTTTCTTGGTGGATTTGGTGGGATTTTATCAGTTGTGGCCTGTGTAATGGGATGGGCCTCTGTGGAAACTGATTGCTCTATATCAGTACTGGGCTGGGGTTCCTTTATATTGGGTTGGGCCTCACCTATTGAGTCATTTGTGGGGTTGGGACCAGTACTTCCAGATTCAATTTGTGGAATTATTTCTGGCACATCAACATCATGGACCACAAAGACTTCAACCATCCCATTTTTCATCCCAATTTGACACATATCTAATACCTCAACATCCTTGTATACCCTAACCAAACCAGTTTTAAAATCTAGCCCAGGCAAACTGTAATAAAATGTTGAGTTTGAGTTGTATTTAACCCCTTCCTCCTTCAACATATCAATAAACTCAAAGAAACTCTTGTAATCAGGATCAACATTATCCCAATAATGTACCTCCCCTCCTACATATTCCCATTTATCAGTCAATACCCCTCCATGATTTAATTTGATACTGAACAGGGATGCCATCACCTATTTTGCCAAAAACACAAAAGCACAGAAAAAAATACATTCATTGCGAGTACGATTGAGCAAAATCAAACACAACCATCACACACATTCACTTCAAGCACACACATTTATTTCAAGCAATCAATCAACCACACATGTTTCATACCTCTTTAATTTCATCTAACTTAACCCTAATTATCGCATCGCATATTAGAGAATTACCCAAATTAAAAAAAATCAATGTAGGCAAACTCATCAAGTTGAAGTTCAGATTTTGATTCGCGCGCAGAGGTTCAATTGCTCTTCGTCTTCCTTGTCTCAAATGGCGAATTCCAGAAGTTGAAAGGTGCAGAAAATAGCCTGGAGAAGAAGAAGAGAAGACAGAGGACAGAAAAGAAATGGAAAGGAGGGAAAAAAAAAAGGAGGCACGTGACTTAATAAAAAAAGGGGAGGGAATTAACAAAAATATTAAAATAATGGAGATTCCCTAGCTCCGGTGGAATCTCCGTTGTCCGGCGTCATTTATGCTATTTAATGTACCCCACCTTTAAGTTGGTGCTACGCTTTGCACCCGTTTAAGGTTGTGCTGTTTCTTGCACTTAGGCCAAAGGTGGTGCTGTTCTAGCCAATTAACCCTAATAAAAATTATAAAAAGTAGATATTATAAAAGTACACATTAAGACAAATCTAAGAAGATCCAACATGAGTATGTTTTTTTTTTTCGGTTTTTTCACCATATACCCCTGACAAATATTTTTTTGCACCATATACCCTTTCAACTTTTGAAATGCACCATATACCCCCCACCTTTAAAAAAATACATCCACATACCCTTTTTGTTAACAGACGTGAAGTTGCCGTTAGTGTTTTATTACAAGTTTGCCATTAAGTTTGGGCGCCATTATGGTTGGAGTAAATGATCAGTTTTGTTTTACTAGAGCTTAGGCATGGAATCCAAAAATATGTAACCCATTTTGAGAAATCTAGACACTGGTTTGTGCGCAATTGTAAGAGGTTCATTGCTGGTGCAAATTTTGGTCTTGGGTCTTCTTCAGGAGGGGAAAAAACGCGGAGTTGGTGAGTTGCGAAAGTTGGTTTGAAGTTCAAAAAATTCAAGGGTCCTTTTCGTTCCAAGTAAGTTATTTATCCCTTTGTTTGTGTTGTTGATAATTTATGCTTTTGGAATTTTTTTGGTTAGGGTTTTCTGCGTTTTAGGGTTTCGTTTCTTTCGGTTTTTATGAAAGTTTTTCTTTAGTTAATCATAGCAAAATTTTGCATTTTTTTCCTTGCATTCAAATGTAGTATGCTTATTTGTGTTGGAAATTTGTTGTTGTTGTTGATTTGGTTAGGATGGCTGCTGTTTGGTTACTTTTGCACTATGACAGTAAGGATTTTGATATGAGGGTTGAAGACACTGACATGTGTCACTTAATGGGTTTGTATGAGGATGTAATGGAGGAGGCAGTTAAACAAGATGTGTATCTCCCTAAGGCATTTAGGCTACTTGTCCATAATCCTAGGATTAATAGGAAAATGGAGATTGAGAGTGACAAGGACTTGGGCAGGGTTTGGTCTTTTGGAAGGGGCACAGACACCATTGAGATGTGGGTGGAGGAAACAAACAACCCTGGGATAGTATTTAGGTCATATGTTCAGTTAAGGGAACAAGCTGAGAAGGAAAAACTGGAGAATATAAGGAGAGTGCAAGAGATTCTAAGGAAGGAGCAGGAGGAAGAGGAGAGAAGAATGAAAGAAGAAGAGGAGAGAAGAATGAAAGAAGAAGAGGAGGAGAGGGAAGCTGAATTGGCGAGTTTTTGTGTTGCCATTGAGGTGCATGTCCTATCTGTGGATGATGTGCAGATAGTTGAGTACATGAGGGTGTACTCAAGTCAGAGGGCTGATGAGTGTTGTCCAAGGACTTCTCAACCCACTGCCTCACCTAGCAAACAACACACACCACCTCCTTCACCACCTATAGAGCCTACACCACCACCTTCACCTCCCAAACAACACACACCACCACCTCCTTCACCTCCTAGAGAGCCTACACCACCACCTTCACCTCCCAAACAACACACACCACCACCTCCTTCTCCTACTAGAGAGCCTACACCACCACCTCAGTCCCAGAAAAAGAAAAGGGTTAAAACCACCCCAGTTAGGAGACCTAGAACAAGAAACCAAACACAAAGCCCTGTATCACCTCCAATTCCTGAGCAACAAACGCCTTCCTCCCCAGTTTCTAGGCAAGGCACACAACCTACACCTTCCTTCCCTGAAACTAACATTCCATCTTCTTTAAAACCAAAAAAAGCACCAAGGACTAGACCTAAGGGATTTAGGGTGCCTAAGAGCACAGCCAAGAAATTTGGGACCTATGTACCCAAAAACATAGGCACTGGAAGGGAGGGTACAGGGAGGAAGAAGGTCACAGTTCCTGTGTGTTTGGATGAGGAGTATGGTGATTTAGAGGGTGATGCCTCATCTGATGGGACCTATTGTGATTCAGGTGAGGGAGAGACTAATGATGATGACATTTTGATGACTGATTTTGTAGTTCAGGAGGATGAGATTGAAGTTGAGGATTGTTACCTTCAGAAGACCTTTGAGGATTGCCTTAATGGTAGTTCTAGCTTGGACAGAGTGTATAGCAATGGGAGGGTTTGGGATGAAACTCCTTTTGGGTCTATCAAGCTTGAAGAATGGTTGATTTTTCCAACCAAGACAGTGTTTTTGGAAGTGCTGAGGGATTATTGCATCTAGGAGGGGTTTGCAATAACTGTTGAAAAGGCTGACACTAAGAGGTTCACTGCCTCTTGTTCAATGGATGGATGCAGTTGGAGGATACATGCCTCTATGATTGCTCATAAAATCAGTTGGGCAATCAAGACATTGAAGGGGGAGCACAAAGCATGTGGGAGATTAAAGGATAATCCTATGGTGAGCTCTGTGTGGCTCTGCAAACACCTTGCTGACCACATTTCTGCAAACCCTGATGTACCAGTGGAGGGGCTGTAGAAATTGGCTTTGGAGAGTTTTAGGGTGAGGGTCAAAAGCAGGCTTCTGTACAAGGTTAAAGTCATGTCAAAAGAGTTTTTATATGGGGGGTTTGGGGAGTCTTATGGACTGTTGCCAAGGTATGAAGAGCTGATCAAAGGGACCAACCCTGGCTCTTATGCCCTTGTCACTTGGATTGGGAACACTGCAAGTGTTGCCCCTAAGTTTGTGGCATGTTTCTTCTCTTTTGCAGCACAGTTTAGGGGCTTTATAAAAGGGTGTAGGCCTATTATAGGCATAGATGGAGCCCACCTAAGTGGGTATTACAAGGGTATTCTGCTGTCAGCCTTAGGGATTGATGGAAATAATGAGATATTCTTGATTGCCTATGGCATTGTGGACACTGAGAGCATTGAAAGCTGGACTTACTTCTTCAGAAACCTCCGGATTGTGTTTCAACAAGAAGGTTGTGCAAGAGATGATTGGACCTTCATCAGTGACAGGATGAGGGTGAGTATTTTTTTGTTTAGCTTTTGTGTGTATTTCAATCATTGCATTTTTTACTAATTTGCTAATTAGTTACTGATTTCATTGGTCAGGGTGTTGAAGCCTCTTTGCATTCTGTCTTCCCTAGGGCAACAAGAAGAGTGTGTTGCCAACATTTATACATGAATTGCAAGAATGCTGGCTACAGTGGCACAACATTCCACAAGCTCTTTTGGACTGCAGCAAATGCATACAACAAGTATGTTTTTAACAAGGCCATGAAGGAAATACAAGCCTATGATGCCAAAGCTGTGGAGTATTTGGATTCCACCACAGAACAATGGAGTAGGCATGTGTTTGACCCACAAGTTTGTTGTGACAATAATACAACAAACTTTGTGGAGAGCTTCAATGCATGCACCAAGCCTTATAGAGATCTTCCCGTGCTTACATTACTTGAAGGTTTGTGTTTTCTCCTCATGTTTCTTCATTGTCTTTTCATTCATGAACCACATAACTAATCACAGTATTGTGTTTCATTGTAGCTATAAGGCATTGGTCAATGAAGAGACTTGGGGCTAGATTTGCTAAGGCTGCTGATATGGAAGCAACACAGTTGACTGAGTATGCAGAAATTTTTTTAGCAATTAGGGCTGATGAATCCAAGTTCTGTTATGCAACAAGCTGTTGGGGTGGTGAGCTTGAGGTGAGAGATGGTCATGTTTACTTTCCTTGCAAGCTCACAGACATGACATGTGAGTGTGGTAAATGGCAAGGGTGTGGCATTCCTTGCAAACATGCATTGAGGGTTATGTTCAATGAGAGGCTTGAGCCCTCTAATTTTGTGTCCCCTTACTTCAAGGGTGAGGCTTACAAGCACACATTCACCCTATGTCTGACCCAATCTATTGGCCAGATTACAATCTGCCAGTCATTAACCCCCCTTCTATCAAGAGAGGTGCTGGGAGGCCTGCTAAACAGAGGAAGAGAGGGCCAAATGAAGCTAAGAAGGGTCAGAGGAACAGCAGTGTTAAGTGCAGCAAGTGCAAAGAGGTGGGACATAATGCTAGGACTTGTGGAGGTGGTGCCACTGTAATCCCCCATATTTTTAAGTTATTTAATTAAATAGTTTTAATCATTTTTGAATTATTAAAGCTATTTAATTTCAGTATTTCAGAGCAGAAGGGTATTTTGGTCATTTTACCAAAAGAGTATTTGAGTATTTTCACAAAGAAATATTTTAGTCTTTTCAAGAAAGTATTTTAGTAATATTAGTAGGAAGATTATTTTGGCAAATTCGTTATCAAATGTATTTCGGTAATTTGATTAGTAAGGGCATTTTAGTCTTTTACCCACAAAGACTACCTCAACATAAAAAAAAAAAAAGAACCCTAACTTTGCCATCCTTCTTCACCAGCCACTTTCTTCACCAAAGGAGTAAGTACTCCTTCTTCTTCCTCTCTCAAACTTTAGTCCTTATTTTTCAAGCAATCACTTCAAAGTTCAAGTTTCAATCTAGTTTTATTTTGAAAATTATAAGAGGATCTTGTAAATATCAAAAGGAAGCAAAGAAGTTAATTGTTTTTCTGATTTTATTTTTTTTTCTCTCTCTCCCCTGCGTTTTCCGGCCACCACGGTGGTGGTTTGCCGGCGAGACATCGAGGAGTAGGTGGCTGGGCCACGCTGGGCAGCAGCTGCCCCACTGCCGTGCCAGCAGTGGTGGCAGCGCTGGGGGTGCTGCTGGCCGGCGTTGGTGCTGGCCGGTGGTGCTGCCGGTCGGTTTGTTGTTTTTCTGATTTTTGTGGTTTTCGAACCACAAGTAAAAAAAAAAAAAAAAAAATCTGAAATTATTTATTTATTAATTTACAGCAGTAATTATGTAACAAGTTATTGATTTTTATGAAGTTTAAGTATTAGTTTATAGTGGATTTTGCCTACTAGTAAAGGTTTTCAAGTTATAGTTCAAAAATAGTTTTTAAAGCATTTTTAAAGAAAAAATCAGCTTTATTATTAATTTTAAAATGCTGATTTTTATTATTAGTAGCCTTGAATTGTTATTGGTAAGTACTAATTGATAGTACTTTGTTCTTGATAGGTTTCAAGCATAGTAAAAGCAAGTGAAACCTTTGAATTGTTGATTTTGTGTGTTATCAAGGTACATACACTTTGACCTTGACTTTAGTGTTTAAAGGTTTATTTATTGAGCATGAGAAGTAAGGAGAGGCTTATGCCTTATAATTGTTTGAGTGCATGTTGAGAACTTAGAAAGGAGATTAGGAATGGAACTTTTGAGTTATTCCTATATTTGAAAAGCATGTGTTTGATGATTATTGCTTTTGAGCATGATTAAAGTTATTCAATGTTATTCTTGAAGCTAGGGCTTGCATGAGAATATTTTATTGAGCAAGGTCTCATTAGAAGTTATATGTTTTATTGAGCAAGGTCTCATTAGCAGTTATATGTTTTATAGAGCAAGGTCTCAATAGAAGTTATATATTTGTTGAGCTAGGTCTCACAAGTTTTAAAGTTATTGAGCATGGTCTCACGATTTGAATCATTGAGCAAGGACTCAATTGATTGGATCATGGATCCTTAAGAAAGTAAGAAAGGACTCATGGAGTCATTAAAGTAATAAGATGAGCAAGGTCTCAAAGAATTTAGAATCGAGTTATTTATAGTATCTGTTGCATTCACTTGTTAAAGAAAGATAAGAAATTAATTTATTTGCTAGATGTATTATTATTGTGATTGTGTCTCACATAATGGGCTTTGGCAATAAAACTCTTGGGATGGATCCCCCATGAGTATTGAACATAAGGGGGGAGTTAGTGTGAAACTACACTCCTGCATAAAGCTTAGCATGACGATGCTAATGCTTTTATTTTATCAAGCAAGTTTATGGAATTCCAAATATCAAGATCTTGAGTGGACTAGGCATCACTTATATTCAGTATCTCTGAGATGTTGAGTCTAGAGGCTCACTCTCACCCTCTTTCATTACTAACAAGCTTAAAATTCTCGAGTCAAGTTATTTAAAGTTCATGGAACTTTAGTAAGAGGTGTGGGATCTCTTACACAAGAAATAGGAGCCCGTATGATTCCAAGAGGATGACGGTGCCCGTTCATTGCCAAATAATAAAAAAAAAGAAAGTATTTAGTCAGATCAGTCATGTGCTTGTCGCATGTAGTGTCAAGAAGAGCAAGCCGAAGTTGTTTGAGGATTGCATGCATCATTATTTGCATTAGTTGTAGTGTTATGTACTCAGCGTTGCTGATGTATGTGTTTCTTTGTTTTCTTTTGGTTGTTGTTTTTCCTCAACAACCCTGTGATGACCCATTTGGCGAGCAGAGCTTAGAGGAGAAGTTTCAGGTACAAGTTCTTGATGTGCATGGAAATCATAAGCATCCGGATGGGAATTATAGTACACGATTACTTTCCTATATATTTAAGTTATTTTGAATTGTATGTTTGACTTTACTTGACCATTGGGGCCAAGGTTTGACTTGTTTTGAAAACGGGACTATTATGGGATAGTTTCCGAGTTTGTAACTCATTTACATACTTTCTTATTTCAGTTGTATTAAAGTATTTCCAGGTTATTTTAAAAGACTTCCGCTGTATTCTCTGATTAGCCTTACGTATTATCATGCGTGGCGTAACAACTCCCATAATTTCTCCTAGTATATATAAGGAGGGGTTGTGGGGGTGTTATAGCCACTAAAAAAGCTAAACTGCCCAAGGAGCTCAGAAGAAGCAGGGATCTCAGAAGAAGGACAAAGCCTCTACTTCAACTGGCCAAGCATCTCAGAAGAAGCAGGGATCTCAGAAAAAGAACAAAGCCTCTACTTCAACTGCCCAAGGATCTCAGCCTACACAGAAGAAAAGAAAGGCAACTCAGGCTACCACTACCTCAAAGCAGCAACCAGAAGGGAAGAAGAGTAAGAAGAAGTGAAGATTGAAGGGTTCCTAGATGCTCCTTGCATGCCTTTTTTTGTGAATTGGGGCACTATTTTTTGTAAAGCTACTTTGTGATATGAAAGCCACTGTTTTTGTCAAACACAGTTATATGATCATTAAGAAGATAATTTTTGTAAAGCTACATTAGTAGATAAGCTACATTAGTAGTTAAATATTACAAACATTAGGATCACAAACATGAGTACTCCTACTTTTATTGCTGCATTAACTAATTCTTGTTGCCGTTTTAATTTTTTCTTCAATTGCTTGAGTTCTTCCTTCATCTTGCTGTTGTCAGAGCTTTCCCCCTCTTCCCTACTGCCTTCATTGTGCTTGAATCCCCTTCCATGGCTGCTGTTACCTTGGTAATAACTTCCTTTGCACCATCTGAAACTATTGCATGAATCACAATTGTAGTACAGCCTCTGAGGATTTGTTGCAGTTTCAGAACTTCTTATTGCATATTTTCTCCCACAAATGCAATAAGAGTTAGGGACCCTAATATATGAAGAATCGTAGTTTGAAGAGCATGTATTTGAATGAGAACTCATACTTCATGTTAAGGGATTTAGTTTACATAGGAATGGCTTTATAAAGAACCCTGGCTGGCCTTTAATCTTCCTAACGGCTAGTTTTTTAAACTGGAAAAAGTAGCCCTTATAACTGAAACATAATTTAGGGGTATATGGTGCATTAAGTTCCATATTAGGGGTACATCATGAAATAAGTTTGCCACTAATGGGGGCCTAACGTCCGTCGACAAAAAGGGTATGTGGATGTATTTTTGTAAAGGTGGGGGTATATGGTGAATTTCAAAAGTTGAAAGGGTATATGGTGCAAAAAAAATTTGTCAGGGGTATATGGTGAAAAAATCGTTTTTTTTTTTGTATATATCAATGAGAACATTTAATCAAAAGTTTTAAAGTTTAACGATGAAAATTGAAGTGGGAACTATATTTTAGGACAGATGGAGTAATTAGAGCTTCTATATACTCACAATGTGATTGAGAATTCTATATCATGTTATGTTTATCTATCAATTATCAATTTATCATAATTGTCATTCAATTGGACGAACAGTAGACACTAGGTGCGCAACTATCTATTTTAAGTGTAAGGGATAGCTCAGTTGGTTAAAGCTTCCCTCCCGATTCCAGGAGATCCTGAGAACGATCCTCATCATTTGCTCTTGTGGCTCTCTAAACACCAAAACAAAAACTATCTATTCTAGTATTCTACCATCTACTTGTCTTTCTCTTCACAATAAATTAAACTAAAGTTATTTGTAAAATGATGTGTGAATCATCAAAAGTACGATTGATATATAAAAGTCCACATAAATTCAAACTCTTGACAGGATCCAGAAGTCCAATTAGCGCCGGAATTTAAGATAATTTTAATCACTCGGATTGTATTCATGACCTTCAAGGACATTTTCTTAGTCCTTGATATGTTTTTTTTTTGTGTAAATAAGTGACTAAGTGCAATGATGTAGACATAATTTGATCCCAAGTCTTGGATACCACACCCACAAGATTTTACCAACTAAGCTACATTCTATCCACTCCATGATATTTTTCAGCAGCATAACTATTGTAATTTGTACATGCGAATATATTAGACAAGTTCCCATATATGTTATCAAGAGTAATGAGTTATGACTTGTATATGATCCAACAAAATATCTCCTATTTGGGCCTATTGTATGGCTCTAAGTCTCTAACCCTATATATGCATACGCATATAAATTTCCTTCTTTTTTTTTGTGTGTGGGGGTGGGTTGGGGGGGTGGTGGTTCGTTTCAAGACCATTGATGCCAAAGTCACACACGTACCGTACTCTTAAAAAGGCAATAAAGCACCAACATGCTAGTTGCTAGTGATTGATGATTCCCTTTACCTTATTGGCTTAGTGTATAGTCGACGATTGGTCATGCGGATTAAGTCCAATTTTATTCCAGTTTAGGTGAAGTTTGAGTCTATAATACTTGTGTCCATTTGAGTTTGGGTGTAATTCAGGTCTATGCATGGTATTCAATTAAGTCAATTATCACGTTGGTCAATTTCATCTCAAGCCAATATTATCGAATTCCATCACACATAGAAGTTCGAGTCAATTTCCAATAAAAAATAAAATGTTTTAATAAGAATTTTAGTCTGATTTGCATATTCCTCCTCTCCCCTCTCTTCTCTTCCTCCAAAAAAAACCCTAATCCTTTTCTTCTAGTTTGGGGATGCCATCATCCTTTCGATGATGGTAAGCCCCTAATTCTTCTTTTTTCTTCTAGTTTTTATTGTTTTTGTTATTAATAATCTTCCATTCTCTCTCTTTTTGAGAGTTTTCTACCCAATTTTTGGGTTCTTTCTCTCCTCTTATGGGAGTTTGGAGTTTAGTTCTAGTCTCTTCCCACGTGGAAGTTTAAAAATTGGTATGAGAGATTGTTCCTATTGGTTGAAGTTCAAGACCATCAACATGGAAGTATTGGAAATTCGGATGCGATCAACATGGTTAAATCAAGAATTTTTTTCCCCAAACTATGTCAGAATGATAGACTTCCCCATCAATAGCTGCGTGATTCAGCAAATACAAGGGGGCTGCGCTGTATTGCTCGATCTGGTTCATTGTAGTTTCTTCGAAGGCGAAATTGATTTGATATTGTCTGATTATATCTTGTTTTTCTTTAATACTTATTGTAGATGCCGTTTGGCCTTCATTTAATGAAATTTCTCTTTCTTTCAAAAAAAAAAAAAATATAGATGATCTATAAGTGAATATTTTCTTATTTATAAGTCTATCTAAATAACCACTACAAGTTCTACAACTGATAATTTGTAATATTTTATATCATTTCTGTAAAAACGCTAGATCATATGAATAAAAAGAGCCAAAAAAATTAAGAGGTATATATATTATTGAAAAAAAAAATCATCAATTGATAGTTGTTTGATTACTTGTTTAGCTTGACAACCCATATTTACCGTATAAGTATACGATTGTCTAGAGGTGATCACGAGAAGGGTGAGACTATTGCACAAAAAAGTGACCCATTTTAGATCAACTCCTGTGCACAAATCTAAAGGTGATCAGTCGGATTTTTCGAGTCTAAACCTGATTTGTGCTAAAAATTATGCTCATATATAATTTTTTTCCTAAAAGTTGGCCGAGCCGAATATCGGTATGAAAAATTCTTCCCAAATTGGGCTTTCTTCGATTTAAGTTAGATCGACGTAGACTCAATCACCCCTACTATAGTACTATTGCCCCATCTATTACCTAGGTTAAAGTTACAGGTCCCCATAAATAAGAACAGAAGATGGGATGGAGTGAATGAGAATAGTCGATATATACTATTTACTAAAAGACAAAGTTACAAGCAAGTTGAAGATAAATAGAACTTTAACTAATATGATTTAGAGCTAATTAAGCATGTACTCAGGCAAAACAATGCAGCAAAGAATCCTTACCCTTGTTCAAAATTTGGAGAATATATGATATATCCAAGGGGCAACATATCAGCCGTAAATGGACGACAAAAGTCTATAAGGTTCACTACGAATTTCACATTGATATGTGAGAATTTCCAAGTGTTTTTTTTCCTGGTACGGTGAGAATTTCCAAGTTTAAATGCACGGTTCTACTTAGTTTCGTTCGCAATCATAATTCATAAGTAATATATACACCTATCAAAAAATAGTAAAATACCCCTCACTTTTTATATAAGGGTCGTTTTCACTTTTTAAAGTGTAACTTGTGTAACTTTGACGATATGGGCATATAACTTAACTCTTAAACTACATTGATAAGAGTAATAAAAGGTGTATGACTTTTGAATTTTGTCTTTTTTAATATATTTTTTGACAGGTTGTCTTTTTTAATATTTAGAGTATGGGAAAAGAATCACAAGATGATAATTATTGAATACTACTACCTCCGTCCCAGAATAGTCTGAACACTTTCCTTTTATATTTGTCCCAAATTAGTTTGAACACTTCCATTTTTGGCATGGTCCCACCATTAATATATTATTTCTTTTACACATCTTTGGCCCACACTCTACCTTTATCAATAAAAAGTTACCTAACTTTTTCTCTCCTTTAATAAAAAATACCCCACCAACTCTTATCACATCTACTTTTTAAATAAAATAACATTTGATAACCACAACACAACTTATCACATTAAACTACGTGTCCCAACAAGTGTTCAGATCTTTCTGGGACGGAGGGAGTACTACCATAAACATTTCCGCATGTTTGTATAAGCAATAATCAATTTTAAGATATGAGGCTAAAATAGTTTAATGAGCCTTTATATCTTATCAGGGGTGGCACTAAACATGTGAGACATGGGTGACCGTACAACGTCCCTGAAATTTATGGCTCCAAACACTATTTTTTATATTAATAAACTAGTATTTTGGCCCGGGCGATGCCGCGGGTCAGTTACAATTATCAAATGTATTATTATTCATAAATCTAATACTTGATTTATTAGCTTTTCTTAATATTATGTCTATTGCAAAATTGAAAAATGATTTTAATGATGGCATGATAAATTGTTTTAAAAAAAATCTAAGGAATTAGGGATAAAAATAATAATTTCAATGGAATTAGGGTAAGATAATGGTTATTACTTAATAAAAGTGGTAGAGATTAAAAAGCTTGTCTATGTCTTTATGAATTACATATAATTATAAGACTTTATTATGTTTTACTTTGAAACATTAAGCATTGAAATTGTAGTGGATTAGTGGTTAAACACTCACATTTTATGTCAAAGGTCATGTGTTTGAATCCTACTAACTACATACATTTAATATTTTTATTTGAGAATATAAACACGTGTATTAGAAGCTTGAGAGAGTGCCACGTGGCATCGTTCCTTTGATATGAACGCTTTTTAATATATTTGTATAGATTATTGACTTGTTGTATAAAACATTTTTCATTGTTGGCTCGGATTCATTTATCATATACGAATAGTTTTGTGTGATTATTTTTCTATTTTATAATATAAAATAATTAAGATATATTTGTACTTTGAATATGCTAATAGAGTGTTTTTCATTGCATAGAGTCTCCTTAATAATTAAACATCTCCTGGTTTTTACTATAAAATTTTTTACTCTCTCACATGTCAATGTATAATTTTTTTATATATCCATTAGGGACAATCATTTAAAGTTGATTAATTTCTTGGAACAATTCAAACACAAATGCCGACAATATTTAGCAATATTTTAGGAAAAATCACATGTTATCTTTCAGTTTGGTGGAGGTGATATGATATAGTATGTGCTGTTAAGAGATAAGAGGAACATATTTTGATGAGACAGTGGGAAGTAAGTGGGCTTATCAGTTGATGATAGGTGACTAGCTAAAGGATTCAGCTCATGGTCAGTCTTATAAAGAACCATGGGCGCACCTATGTACTCTTGCCTACCATACTTTTTCAAAAAAGAAAAGAAATGATTTGTTAAGCTGAGTAAAGAGTAATATAATTTACAAAAATAAACACATGAAAGTAATAGAAGTAAAAAGTGATACTGAAAATTGAACATGGCAAGCAATTGAGATCGCCCGATTGGGACTACACGCTCACCCGTTTTTTATTTTTATTTTTTATTTTTTTGACAATGGTGGAACTTGCTAAATAAAAGAGAGTTTACACACAACTTGGGTCATTAGTGACCCTTACAATACTTAGAGATGAAATTAAAAACAAATTACAAGACATTAAGTAGGCAGGATACACTCCTTCATTGGACCCTTGGTTGTTGAGATGGTTCTGTATGCAACATAGAGCTGATCAACTCTAGCCCGGCCCGCGGGCCCGGCCTCCCGGTTTTTGGGCGGGTTTGGGCAAGTCTATTTTTTGGCCCGAAAAGCCCACTCGGTCCGATCCGGAATAACGGGCTTTGGGCACAAATTTTTGGCCCGGATTTGGGCCCGGCCCGACCAATGGGCAATTTTTTTTTTGCCGCGGCCCGGCCCATGTTCACCTCTAATGCAACATCCAGACTTGCCAAAGCCATCAGTAATTCTTCTATTGGATATGATTGAGCGCCAGTTGAGGCAATATCCATTGAGGACACATGAGAACCTGAGAAACTTTAAGAACAAGGATAGAGACGGAAAGGTAGTACTGATTCGAGCCGGAGACAACTGGCTTGTGAATTGTTCACAAGCAACAAGTCACTAAAAGTGACTCGGAAAGCATACTATGAACCCCCATAAAATGGGGAGCAGCATTGAGATAGAAGTTTTTGAAAGCGATAAATCCAATTTTATCACTAACCGAAATTGAGAATTAACATTAGTTAATCTCGGATACGAACTGACAATCCCGACCTGTGAATACCCACACCCCTTCCCCCTTAAGACTCTGCTCCTTCACATACTACCCAGGATATAACATACAAGAAATCTTATGAACAACAGAGGGTCCTCCTAACCAACAAACATATCTTCTTCAAACACCAATAAGCTCCATTCACCGGAGAGGTAGATAGCAACAATGAGCAAATCCACTATGCTCCTAAGCCATAATTCCAACTGTTTAACGTCATCAATAATTCAGACTTAAATATCCCACACAAGATGTTCAGAACTAATACATAAACTCCAACACCATAAACTAACATTTGAATCAACAACCTTAATAAGGGAACTTCCAACAAAACTGAAGAGAAACCAAAGTAACACTACCCACCAGTACATAGTAATACAAAGCAGCTAAAGTAGGGAGGCAAGCAAATCCTAACCACCTCTAAACCAAACAAAGACAAAGGTAGAAAGTCAGTAATCACCAGCACCTAATACCGAAAACAGAATCCTTAACCTAATATTTAACTTTACTGTCAAGATCGGGGTGACTCCGAAACCGCAAGACGGCGGCGACAAGGTTAGCTTTGGCAAAAGGTAGACAATTTCAAGCACAGACCCAACAACCTCGAATTTAGCACCTCATAACCCAAACAGGAAGCCCTTACCCTAAACTTTACCTTTACCAGCGAGATTATCGACGGCGGTATTTGGGGAAGCTTTGGAGATAGGCTGCCCGAGGTTGAGAACGCGGATCTGAGTAGTGCCTCCTTAAAACTTGAAATGGTTGCTTCAAAACAGAAGAAATTGAACACGATCTTCCTCTCGGTCAGAGAAGTGAGACGGACTAAAAACGCAGATGAACTAGAGCCGAACTAAAGCACCGCTTCGAATCGACTGGGCGACGAGAGCACATGTGGTGCGATGTTGAGAAAAGAGACAACTATGTATTATGTTGGACCATCTTCCTCTTCGTCGCTGGGGAAAACCATGGGTGAAAACACTTAGAAAACGAAAATAAAACAGAGGAGACTCGCCGGAGAACCCGCGGGAAACCAAGGCGGCGCGGGAACTCCAGTGAGTTTCTAGGGTTAGAAGTGGGTGGGTTTTTGTTTGAAGAGGGAATGCAGAGGTTTTAGAGAGAGAACACGCAATTTGAAATTTTTTTAAGTTGTTGATGTTATAACTATCACCCTCACCCAATTTCAAGTGGAAAGTATAGAGAAGATAACTTCATAATCAAAACTAAAAAATGGGTAACTGATTTTGGGATGATGATCGAAAATTGTAAGAAAGCTTGAGATTAAGAGAGTATTATTTAATTAATTGAAATATTATTTTAGATATTTAATTATAATTTACATCTTAAGTCTGAGAATGACCTAAGCTGTATAAGGAACGAGAATATATAGAATAATTCCTTCTTAACCAGATTTAGAAAATGAAAATTCATAATTTATAAGGTATATCTTATAATTGTGCATACCCTTTTTCAATATTTCAGATCCCCACAACAAGAAGAAGAACGTTTAGAATAAAAATATCATCGAACTTCTGCTGAAATAAGCCAATATTTATCTTCTTTTTCACCAATCTTGCACCATCTAGTGCAACAAATCTCAAAAAAAAAATAAAAAGAAAAAAGTTTAATTTTGTTTAACTGCTGCCAGATTTTTGTATCTACATTTATGGATGTGAAGCTCTAAAGAAAAAAAAGGAATTTATGATTTGTGCTTTTCGCAATAAAGGAATTTGCAATTCATTACTACTCATAAAAAAACATAGCTGAAATTTAACGAGGAGCATAAAATTGGCTTATCACCTATTTACCTCCTAAAGTGGTCACAATAAGAATGCCAAAAAAATACTAAAAAAGAAGAAGAGGAAGTAAAAAGCAAAGAATCATACGCAACTTTCTAAAAATGACTTATTTTCCATGCATACTTCCATTTGAGTCCATTTACAGAAGATTAGTTTTTCCCTCCCTTCAATCTCGATGTATTGATGAGAACTTATATTTATAGTAATATGTATATACGCTGGTTACTGATCACCCAATTGCTCGTATTTCACAACATTTTTCTTCTCATCTCCCTTGTTTGCATGCATTATAAATTAAACAATAGTCATTTTGTTTCAAATTAGTTGTCACTTTAACCAACTCCTTTTTATGTAAATTACTTAGTCAGTACTCATATATATTTACAATGTCACATAAATTATTTGAAAATATAAAGTAATATGATCAGCCACTTCAATGTATTATTGGTATATAACCTTAAATATCTAATACATGTAAATGCAAAGAGTATACATCACATGAAAATGAAGTAAAAAATGGTCATTATTTAGATTAATACATATGTTGCATAGACTATCGAACAAATATGATATCAAAAGAAGTAAAAGGTAGGTCGAAAACTTAAATGAGAAAGACATTTGAAAATGAAAGAGATGTTACATTAGAATTTAGACATACGTGCAAAGACACCACCTTGCATTGCTCAGACTCATAAGAGTAATTCTGAAGGTCATAAGAAGCTTGAAATCAAATCATAAGCTAAGTAGCTTCATTTCAACCCGCTATTTTTATTATCATCATAATCAAGAAGTTCTTCCAACAATTTATCATCCAAGCACTCAAATTCAAAAACTTCTTTGCCTCTCTCTTGCACCACATTCCTTGATGTTGATGATGATGATGAACCTCCCCTGGAAGACGAACCACCGCGAGGCATGTTGTACTCACTCGGAAAATTAAGAATGGACAAATGGCCTCTCATGCTATAAGCAGCTCGATCATATGCCCTAGCAGCTTCCTCGGCAGTATTAAACGTGCCAAGCCAAACTCGAGCACCATGCCTAGTGGAGTCACGAATTTCGGCCGCATACTTTCCCCAAGGTCGCTTCCTTACACCTCTATACTTCACCTCTCCTCCTACATCTTTATCATCCTCCATTTTTTCTTCTTCTCCTAAGCTATACTCTAATGAGCTTGGCTTTCAAGAATATTTCCCTTGGTTTATTTACAATTTAGCATGTATGGATGACCAAGACTTAATGAGGTGACTACATGTTATATAGGGGGAGGAAAAGTGCATCTTAGGTTGGCAAAATTGGTGGTCCAAGGTTTGCCAATTGTATTATAGGGTCCCATAGGCTATATTAAAAATGTTCGCACGTTTGATAAGAACCTTTTTGTTCAAAATTGAAGACTAATGTTTATCAGTCCAATGCACCTGGATGGGTGAGTGGAAGAGTCAAGGTGATGGCTTTTGAAATCAAAAAGAAGTCTTCTTTTGTGTATGTTTTGGCCTCTGCTTCTAATTAACCAATAATTTCAAAAGATTGAGACAGCGTTTAAAGATTAGAGTTAGTTACTTGTGTCTTGTGTCATATGTGTTCGTTGTCACACGTGTGGTTTTCTAGAATTTTGCTTGACACCACACACTTTTTTGCTGCAGCCATATTTACAAATTACAAGTTCTCAAGTCCAAGTCAAATGTTGACTACTTCATACTGTCTGTGGTGCTAAACGAATTTTTTTTTTAAGATAGATTTATAAACATCCATAAAGAAAATGGTTTATTTATCTTTTCGACAGCGATGGTTTATAATTTGGCCTACATTATATATATATATATATATATATAGAATTAAACTTAAAGTGATGCATTCACAATTTTTTTTAATGTAGTTCAACTATGAACGTTCTATGTTTATGTTGAGGATATCAATTGTGGACCTAGCAATTTTTCATTAGGGGTGTGTTTTATTTAACTATACTAGTTTTATATGCACGAGATATGTGCATTGTTGTACATAAAACATAATTGGTAGATAAAATAGCTTTAAAATTTTATTACATCATCAAAACAATGACATCCTTTTAACAATTAAAATATTAATTTATATAAAGGTATTTTAGGCATTTTAAAGGGACACCAAAGTCCTCAAGTGTTCTGTTATATAATAGAGATTTATTTTATCCAAACGTACTTATCCAAACTTAGGTCCCGTTCACTTCATTTCTTTTTCCAGTACTTTACTAAAATGAAATTTTTTTTTTATTTTACTACACTTAACTTATTTTTATTAATTGAAACTAAGTTGTATTGATTTATTTTTAACCGATTAGTGCCGATTTTTACTAATTTGAATTCTAGTAAGGGTATAATATTGTAGAAGTAATAGGAATAATAATTATCTTATTGGAAACCACTTTTACAGATTAGAATTTGTTTTGAATGGATATTACTAGTATTTTAAAGTGAAATGACAAGACCATATTGGAATTTATTGACATTATTATGAAAATTTTAATTTAATAATACTAATACGTATTTAAATATAATTAGGGCTATAATAATTAATATTTAAATTGCAATAATATATTGTAAATATACTTCCCTCGTTACAAAATATTTGACATGGTTTGACTTTTGCACAATTCACACGAGCATTCCCCTTTTGACAATGTTTTCTAATTTCTATGTAAGTAAAAATACATCTTGTAAGATCTTGTTAGATTCGTCTCGACATTTAAATTTTATAATTCCAAATTTTAGGTTCCTAGTTTTTTTTTTTTTTTTTTTTTTGAAAGGAAGGTTCCTAGTTA
Source organism: Beta lomatogona (assembly GCA_947646795.1). NCBI lineage: Eukaryota > Viridiplantae > Streptophyta > Magnoliopsida > Caryophyllales > Amaranthaceae > Beta > Beta lomatogona. The sequence goes on along the minus strand of CANSNZ010001059.1, from coordinate 4,780,919 downwards.
TTGTTATAATTTATAAATAGTTAGTAAAACAAAGCACCCTAAATTAAAATAGGTTTTCCCCAAACTATCCAATTATCCATAGTAACTTTTATGCTTTTCCAAAAGAATCCCTAATTTTCATTGTCTCAATAGTAACTTGTATAAACACAATTTTTTCAATATTTTTAGTGTTAGAGAACAACTAAGCATAGTGATATAAGCAAAATCCGATCTCATTATCTTGAATGCCTTCCTAATAAGATTTTATCAATTAAATTAGATGACATTCAAACTCGTTATACGTTGCACTTACCACTAAAAGCGCATTTTAGGAGCTTTACATGAAATTCACATTCTTAATTAATATCGTGAGATACGAACTTCATCAAATTCATACATATTATTCTTAGCTAAGCTATTTCTCACTTTTTTAGGAGCTTTACATGAAATTCACATTCTTAATTAATATCGTGAGATACGAACTTCATCAAATTCATACATATTATTCTTAGCTAAGCTATTTCTCACTTTTTTTTTTGCTATCGTCTATGTTGCATGCACAGAAACTTCCAAAATTTGTCGACAATATTCTGTCATCCATTAAACAGAGATATGATTCTTGATGCACACAAATCTCTCTAGAAGTTCAATTTTGCCATCATTAAGATTCTACAATGCGCAAATGAACATAAAACTACAAAGGATTAACTAGGAAATACTAAAAGCAAAAAGTGGGATCTGATTCCATTATCATTTGTTCATATTATTATGGTGGTTTAAGATGCTTGAATTTGATTGTTAAATCATGGCAGCTGTGAGCTACTCCAATCTATGTCTAAAAGGCTTTTAATTATTTGGCCAATCAATATCTTGATGACCTCAAGAATTATACAAGTATATGAAAAAGGGGACTATAAGAAACACACGATCCTTTCCCTACAAAAAGCCAAAAATAAATGAAAAGAATACTCCTACGAAAAAAGGGGGGCTTCCAGAAACAGAGTTCACGTGGATTTGTGTAACATTTTTATTAAATCTTTCGAGAGTTGCAAAAATGCTTCGATCATGGAACTCATTCTCGGACAAAGCCAACAGTTAAATAAATACCAAAAGTAAGGTTATATATTCTTTACAGAAAAGATAGTGATTTGGTTTGAATTTAGTAATATTTTGCCTAATTTAATTTGAACTTTTATGGTATGATTTAGTCTAATATGATTTTTTTAATTTGTTGAACTTTAACCATATTTTAATGCTAATTAATAAGAATATATATATATATATATATATATATATATATATATATATTAATGGGGAATTTTTTTTAGATTTTCTATCGTCATGCAATTCTCAAAAATCTATTTATTTTTAATATTTACTAATACAAAATTAAAAATACTAAGTAAGCAAAAAGAAATTAAAGTATAGTCTTAATATTTCTTGTTTAGGGCATGTTCTCCCCAATTTATTTTCAGTTCAGTTCAGTTCCTAAATGATAATCATTATTATTATTTAGTTATAATTTAATTCAGTTCAGTTCAGTTGTTTTATGCCGAAGAGAACAAGCCCTTAATCATCAAATTCTACAGTCATAAATTACGCAAAGTCTTGAGAAAGACAATTTGAGCACCAGACCATTAATTAGCTAAACAGAAAATTACAAATGTTCATTATAACACATAGTAGGTTACTACCACATATCATTTCACACAATCATTACTAAATGGCTCTGTTTGGGGAAGCATTTTAGTTACCTTAAATGATAAGGTGCTAACATATTTTAGGTGGTAAAATGATTAGTTTTGTTTGGGGAGTACCTAAAGTAAAATTTCAGGTGCTTAAAATGACTTAAATGATAAGTTAAAATTTTTACCTTTTCAAAATCAGGTGAATGAAATTTTGAAAAATCTTATAAATTTTTTGATATTAACTAATTTTGCCAAAATAATTTATCAACTTAAACAACTAATTTTGCCAAATAGGTAAGCTAATCAGCTATCTTATCAGTTCCAGCACCTTATCAGTTTCAACTTTATCTTATCAGTTTCAGTTAACTTATCAGTTTCATTTATTTTGAGCTAGTATTGCCAAACAGAGCCAATATAATAAAAGTGTGTAGAATAAGAAAAAGGGAAAATTGTACTATATAAAAGGAAAAATTGACATGAATAATCCCAACTTTCACCAGTTTTCTCAAAATAATCCCAACTTTAAATTATTTTAAAATAATTCCAACTTTAGGGGGTAAACTCTCAAAATAATCCGAACTATTAGTTTTCAACATATTATAGACCTAAAATGGATTAGTGCAGACAAGGAAAAAGATAGTTTGGCTTACTTTGAGAAGGTCCCCTCAAAAGTTGGGATTATTTTAGAATAATCAAAAGCTAGGATTATTTTGAGAAGACGGGTGAAAGTTGGGATTATTCATGTGAATTTTTCCTTTTATAAATGATACTTCCTCCGTTCCAAAATAAGTGAAACACTTGTCTCCAAAAGCTCACATAAATGAGAGAAGTGTTTCACTTATTTTTGGACTGCAAAGATATTGTTGTAATAGTGTTACCAGCAATTTTGTCTTTTCAAGCTCCTGTCAGGAAAAAAAAAATTTTAAGCCCAGTATTAAATTGCATGCTACTCTCAGCCCATTGATGTGGATCATCTGTCCAAGGTGTAAAAATCGCGCTCATGATCTCTCATTGACCTTTGACAGAATAGGCCCAAGTATAATTGGTCTAAGTATTACAGTTGTCCACCACGTTACTTAAGATTTTGGGAAATCTATGGTATGGGATATATATGGTTTGTCGGCAAAAGTTACACATACACTTGGACCCTGTTCTTTTGACTTATTTTCAGCAAAAATAAGTAAAAATAAGTTTAGTTCAACAAAAATAAGTAAAAATAAGTTCAGTTCAAAGAAAAATAAGTTCGGTTCAGCAAAAATAAGTTCATTTTAGCCAAAATAAGTTCAGTTCAGTATAAATAAGTTTAGTCTTGTCTAATGTTGTAATTATTATTTTTGTTTTCAATATTACTATTACTATTGTTATTATTATTATTAATATTATAATTAAAATAACAATGAATTTGTATTTGTTATTTATTTATTTATTATTTATTATTTAGTATTTTTTTATTTATTAATTATTATTATTATTAATTATTTATTATTATTATTATTATTATTTATTATTTATTATTTATTATTTATTTATTTATTATTATTATTATTATTATTATTCTAATTATTTATTATTATTATTATTATTATTATTATTATTATTATTATTATTATTATTATTATTATTATTATTTATTATTATTATTATTTTTTTATTATTTTTTATTATTATTTATTATTATTATTATTATTATTATTTTATTTTATTAATTATTATTTATCATTTATTATTATTATTATTAATATTATTATTATT